>ML847181.1:41076-66929 GCA_009831015.1 Picea engelmannii
CTCTTGAAAAATCTGTGTCTCATACTTGTGAATGACTGCTGCGTGTTATTGCTGTTCATTATGTTATCTGCTTTATGTTTATAACTCTGGATTTCACAGTAAAGACTCACTGCCACTAAGATTAATGATTCAAAGTTAGAAAACGAGAGAAATTATTAATAATCTACACTAACTGATTCACCCCCCCCCTCTCAGTTAGTTCATACCTGTAACATTAGAGATGCTAACTTGGGCTCATAATAGATGATTAAAACATACTATAACTATTGACTGGATTGACTCGATGATGGATCAGGGTATTGGCGAATTCGTTTTTGTCTTGCGCTTTCGGTTGAGGGTGTTGATGTTCATTCTAATTAATGTTCATACTTGGTCTTGTAAAACATTTAATGTGCTTGGTTTGCTTGTTGTAACAGATTCTAGTTACTTGTGTAATTGTTTTGGGTGCTTGGGGTTGTTAGGATGATTGTCCTTAGATTAGTAGGATTGGTCTGCTTGTGTCGGGTGGGATGTAGACACCTTCTTGTTCCTTAGAACAGTCGCCAACCTTGAGACCTTAAATGGTCAAAATCGATGGGAACCTGGGCTTGAGCGTTGCTTATGTGTCCTGGAGGTCCTAACCATTGCAGGGTAGGACGGGCGGCTAGTCATTCTTATTCTTCGTCGGTTGAATTTCGTATGATGCTTCCAAGTGCTTGATGTGATTTTATGATTGGTCGTTATGTTGTTGTTGTGTGAGTTTCATGCGTTGTGTTCATCCTCGTGTTGCGATGTTGAGTGTAATGTAATTATACCTTCCTACACAAAAAAAAAAAAAAAAAAGTTGCACTTGTTATGGGAGGCTGGTTTTCGTAACAAAATGGGAGGTATGTTATGGGAGGTATCAGAGCGGGTTCAACCCGCAACTTGGGATCACCATGGATTTCATTATTATGATTTGAGCATAAGGTTACTAAATCAGTTTACTTGTATTCGTGCAGGTAATCATGGTTAGAGGATGACGTGGAGGCAGATGATGGGGTGCTAGGGGAGGAGGCGTGATGCCTCCAGTAGCATCCATGCCTGAGGGGTCTAACCCCCAGGGAGATGAGCAGGTTCTCGGAAAGGAGAAGATAGCAGTTGGTGATGTAGTCAGAATGATGAGATCTTTTCATCGCATGTCCAAGGCATTGATTAGCCGTTTGGACAGAGATGAGGCCAAGGTGTTGGTACCCGCTAAGGTTCCACCGCATGCTACAGTCGGTACTGGTAGCATTCACCATGAACTCAAGAAGGTCAAATTTCCCAAGTTCTTTGGTGCCCCGGATGGTGCAGATGCCAAGGCATGGTTGGAGAATATGGCGATGTGCTTTTCACTTTGTGATTATACCTCCAATATGAAGGTCCACATGGCAGTCTTCCAACTGAAAGGAAGTGCTCTTCTATGGTGGAAGATGCTCCTACTGCAACTGAACGTGGCCATCGAAGACATGTCATGGGAACTGTTCAAGGAATGGTTCCGAGAGAGGTACCTTTCATAGGAATTCATTGAGCATCAACTCAATGAGTTCAACGCCTTACGACAGGGCAGTCGTACGATGCTCGAGTACAAGGCCTTTTTTATGGAGCTGCTCCAGTATGCTCCACACCTTAACACTGAGAAACCTAAGGTCAACATGTTCGTGTTCTACCTTAACAGAAACATACCTGCAAAGGTCAGGATTCTAATGCCTCAAACCTTACATGATGTTGTCTAGAAGCCCCTCATAGCAGAGGAGGATCTTATCAGTGGGGATCAGACCAAGACTCTAGCAAGACCTGCAAAATAGGTGTCATATGGAGCACAACAACATCAAACACTAGCCAGACATACGCCAAGATATCATGGCTTCTAGAGGGGATCCACTTTCAATACACCTCGGCGACTGATGCCTCAACAACAGACACCTTATTGGGGACCTCAGCATCAGAAGTAGCATCGACCGCAACAACAACAATTTAGGCCTATTTAGTAGAACAGACCAAGATTCCAAGCTGGTGGGTCGTCATCTTCTACTTTAGGTACCAAGACTATTGGGCTGAAGAAGGGGTGTTGGACGTGTGGGGAGCCACACTACCAGTGTGACTGCCATGTGGAGAGGACCAGAGTGTCCAAATCAGTTGGACCCACTACCGTGGGAGATATGGGTAAGGCCCATCGGATTCATGTAGTGGTGAACAACTGCTAGGTAGAGCATCAGTCGACTGTGCTCAAGACAAAAAGTATCGTCGTTGACCAGACCCTTAGTATTTTGAGAGATCCTGGTTCTACCGAGAGTTTCATTTTGGGTGCAGCACTAAAAAGGATTAAGGTAAAGGCAGTCAAACAAGATGAGTTTATCTTCGTAGAGATGGCCTAGGGAGCCAAACAAAGGGTTGGAGGAAAGGTTACGGGTTGCATCCTCAACCTGGGAGATTTTTTCACCAAGGTCGACCTGTACATCACAATCTTAGGATCTTATGATGTTGTGATTGGTATGGACTGGTTGGAATCACATGAGGCGATACTCAACTGTAAGAAAAAATGGTTGAGCTTCGTCGATGACGAGGGACAAAGACGGGTGATTATAGGATAGAACCAGGGAGTTTCCCTGAGGTTCATCTCTTCCTTGCAACTTCGGAAGAGCATGCGTAAGGGGTGCAAACTTTATGTGATCCTTGCGTTAAACGAGAAGGGAGTAGCAGAAGGTCTAGAACACCTTCTGGTGGTGAGAGATTTTGGGGATGTATTTCTGAAGGAGTTACCTGGGATGCCTTTGGAGAGGGAATTGGAGTTTACCATAGATCTAAAACTAGGGACTAAACTGATAGCAAGAATGCCTTATCATATGTCGACCCCAGAGTTACAAGAGTTGAAAATGCAACTGAAGGAGTTGCTGGACCTGGGACTGATACGTCCTAGTGTGTCACCATGGGGTGCACCTATTATTTTCATACGAAACAAGGATGGGTCATGGAGGCTAAGCATTGACTACCACCATTTTAACAAGGCCACGATCAAGAATCAGTATCTGTTGCCAAAAATTGGTGATCTGTTTGATCAAATGAGGGTGCAACGAATTTCTCAAAGATCGACTTGCGACCAGGATACCACCAGTTACGGATTAAGGAAGATGAAGTCCCTAAGACCGCCTTTAAGACGAGGTTTGGACATTACGAGTTTATTTTTTTACCATTTGGACTGACAAACGCCCCAGGGGTATTTATGAGTTTGATGAATGGGGTGTTCAACGAGTACTTGGACAAGTTCGTCCAAGTATTCATTGACTATATTTTGATTTACTCTCGAATGATGGAGGAGCATGAAGAGAACTTGCGCTTGGTACTACAGTTTCTGTGAGAGAACAAATTGTATGGGAAGTTGTCCAAATGCTCTTTTTATCAATCAAAGATTCACTACTTAGGGCATGTCATCTCTGGCGAAGGCATTTCCATGGATCCAAAAAAGGTCGAGGCTATTATGGAATAACCTACACCAACGAATGTCTCGGAAGTGAATAGCTTCATGGTTTTAGTAGGATACTATCGACGGTTCATCGAGGGATTTTCGAAGATAGCAAATCCGATCATGGAATTGCAGAAGAAAAATAAGAAGTTTGTTTGGACCAAGAAATGCGCGGAATAATTTTGGAGGCTGAAGGATTTGTTGACAACAACATCGATACTAAAGGTCCTAGACATGGACGCAAACTGCTTGGTATGCACTGATGCATCCAAGGAAGGCTTAGGCAGGGTCTTGATGCAAGATGGGCGAGTGATTTCTTACATTTCGAGGAAACTGAGAAGGCATGAGGAGAACTGTGCGACACATGATTTGGAGTTGTTAGGAATCGTTTATTCCTTGAAGGTTTGGAGGCACTACCTTGTTGGACGAAAATTTGAACTAAAGACCGACCATTGTGGACTACAACACATCTTTACACAAAGCGACCTGAATGTGCGACAACGACGTTGGTCAGAATTTCTTAGTGAGTACAACTTCGAGATTACTTACATAAAAGGAACAATGAACTGATTGGCTGATGCATTGAGTTAGAGACCGCGCATCTTTTTGGTGTTGCCTCTTCAGACGAATCTATGTGAAAAGATTCTAACTTTACAGCATGACAATGACTAGTACAAAGAGGTCGAGGATATTATCGGACCAAAGACAATGATGGTACCATGATTTGAAGGATTTTTGTTTGATAGCAATGGATTATTGAGGTTTAAAAATCAGATCTACGTACCGCCAAATGGCGATTTGAGGATGTTGATCCTGAGAGAGGCTCATAGAGCAGTTTAAATGGCTCACCTGGGAGTCACCAAGATGAGGGTAGACCTTAAACCCTTATTCTTCTGGAAGGGAATGAAGGCAGACATACTCAACTATGTGGCCAGATGTCTAGAATGTTAGTTGGTAAGGGCTGAACATAGACACCTAGCAGGGTTACTACAACCACATGTTATTCCAGAATCGAAATGGGAGGTTATTTTGATGGATTTTATTGTTGGATTGCCACTGACGGCAAGGATAAATGACTCGATTTTCATAGTAGTAGACACTCTGACAAATAATGCTCACTTTATTTCTATGTGTATGACGTATCAGGCACCTGACATAGCTAGAGTTTTCATCAATGAGATTGTGAGGCTTCATGGTGTGCCTAAGAGGATTATATCCGATCGAGGATTGATGTTTAATGGACGATTTTGTATGAGTTTCCAAGAGGCCTTGGGAACCCAACTTAACTTTAGTACTACATATCACCCATAGAATAACGGGTAGACCAAACGGATGAACCATACCTTGGAGGAGATGTTGTGCATGTACGTGATGGACCAACAAAAGAATTGGGAGGAATTCTTGCCACTAGTGGAGTTCGCTTATAACAACAATTACCAGAGCACCATTAAGATGGCGCCTTTCGAGTTTCTTTACGGGCGACCATGTCGAATTCCTTTGAGTTGGGATCAGCTTGAGGATAGGGTCCTGGTAGGACTAGAAGCGATCCAAGAAATGGAAGAGAAAATGCAAACAATAAGACAAAGGATTAAAGAAGCACAGGATTGACAAAAGAGTTATGCCGATGCGCACCATGTCGACCATAGTTACGAAGTCGGTGATCGAGTCTTCTTGCGGGTTAAACCACATAAAAGTTTGATCTAGTTTGGGAAGGGAGCTAAAATCTCTCCTAGGTTCATGGGACCTTTCGAGATTGTGGATAGAAAGGGGCCCGTGGCCTATTGACTAACCTTGCCTGATTCTTTGAGGCGTATGCACGATGTTTTTCATGTATCTGTTTTGAGACATTATATTAGTGATCCTACACATGTTATTGACATGAGTTCCTTGTAGGTATCGGATGAGGGAGTGCTCACAGCTGATCTAGTCCTCATCTTGGATCATCGTGTTCGATAGCTATGACGTCGAATGGTAGATCAGGTCAAGGTCTAGTGGGACAATTATAGTCCGCACTCACGACCTGGGAGGACGCATATGATATGTGCCAACAGTTTCCATTTTTATTTAATTGATAGAATTATGATACTGTGATACACATTATTTGGCACTTATACTGTGAAACTTTGGGATGAAGTTTAGAACAAGAGAGGTTGTATGTAACATCCCTCTCTAGCGCATTGAGTGAACTTATTCTTTGATGACACTTGAACACAAGTCATCCGGATTATTATGCTATTAAAAATTTTGATTTGATTATGAGGCGTTATGGGTTGATGTCATGTTGTTTTACTGCATTGGCATAGACAGGTGCTATTGACTCGGTTTACAAAGTGTGTAGGGTTTTGGACCTTGAGGATGCAGAGGCATCGATGGAACCCCTTGGACTTTGGATCGAGTCAGGGAGTGTGCCATTGCGGTTTGATTGTTTTACTATGATATTAGTGCATCTAATTAGATGATATGATATGGATATGTTCTGACATGATTTGTGATGATACAGGCTGACGATATCTTTCCGAATAGACTCACATGTGGAATAAAAGGGTCATGCATGACTACCAGCGATGTTGAGGGAGAGGTGTGGACAACAACCTTGCCATAGCCTACTAACACTCTCGCCGTGGATCGAACTGTAGGTTAATGATTACCTAGTTTGAGAGGACCCACGATGCCGTGAGGGAAAACTGTGACAGTCACTCACGGTGATTCTAAGCGGCACGCAATAAGGCCACGACCTTATTCCTTAGAATCCCTTAGTCTCACACAAGTTCACCTAGTGGAGTATTGACTCCAGGGGTTATTGATGTCTACCAAGTCAGTCAAGAGGCGAGTGGCACCCTTGGAGTACGTGGTGCATCCTGAAGGGAATGTCATGCAAGAAAAATGGAGAGTGGCGAGTGGCACCCTTGGAGCATGTAGTCTGTCCTGAAGGGCACGTCGCGCAAGGGAACAGATGAGGCGAGTGGCACCCTTGGATCACCTAGTGTGTCCTAAAGGGCACGTCGCATTTTTGGTGATAGAGGAATGAACCTAGATGGCCTTAGGATGAATAATGGGTTAAGTAATTTTTAAAACAATTTCCCTAATTAAATGTCGCCCAATAAAAAATTTAAGGTCTAAGTCTAAATTACGCTAGTGGTAAAATTTTGTCTACCTTTAAAAAATAAAAAAAATAAAATAATTAAATAATAATAATTAAAATAAAAACAACTTAAATAATAATTATGGTCTTCATAAAATCTTGTAACATGAAGGGAGTAAGAAATTAAAGTATTCATAAAAAAATCTGTTGGAATTAAATTGTTTTATCCTTTTGATAATTTAAAATATACTAATTAAATCATAAAAGGGAAAAAGGGTTAAAATTCCACACCTGCCTTTTTGAGTTCTAAGTAAAAAGGGGAAAGAGGGAAAATCTAAAATATTAGGAAACTAGGAAAAGAGGTAAACATAAAAAGGAAAAAAGGGGAACTTAAGGGAAAAAGAGGAAAGTCAACTTAGTAAAGAATCTACCATTTAAGAGCTTTCTAATTTAAACTGAGTTAGCAATTTAATAATAGGGAAAGCCTTTAAAACCTGTGAGGGAATTTGGGGACACCTAGGAGTGATTCTAGGAGTAACTCTAGGTGGGTGAGGGAAATAATATAATTAACTATTTAAAGAAAATAAACAATGGAGGAATGTAGGGGATGGGGGACACTTGTACGAAGAAGAATTTTTAGGATTTTTTTTTTTTAATTTTAATTAAATGAGATTTTAGGAAAGAAAGGAAGTTTGAAAATCTTTATAATGAAGGAGGGAGAAGGATGAAGGAGGATCTTATGTTTATGTAACGTTACGCTATAGGAATATATACTTGATTGATTTAACTTGTGGGAGTTGGGATACCCATATCGGTAAGGAGTGGTAGGTCGGCCTTGTGAGGCGAGCTGGGAGCTAGTCAAATTCTCTGGATAGTGAGTGTGTGGCCCTTTGCAGCTCGGGGGTCTAAGGGGGAAGAAGAGTACCCCTAGCATTGGATGGGAGGTACCGGTGAAGTCTCGATGGTAGACGAGTGGGAGTTGTACGGAGCGTGCGGGACGTCATTCAGAGCAAGTGATCAGGAAATGGTATGCTCTTTTCATTTTGTATGGTAGAATACATTAGGACTTATGCTTGGTTCTGCTTATTTAATGGAGAAGTAAACTGATGTTTTAAAAAAAAATGAATGAAACTTTTCTTAGCCTAGCTCAATGGTTGTTGTCTCCTATGGCCTTTGTTTTCCTGCATGTCCTGACCGCCTGGCTGTGATTGATTGTGTCCTTAATGGTCATTTTCCTTTCATCCTTAGTTTACCATTCCTCGCCTGAGCAGTCGGTCAGGAGCCTGATCTATGGTCATCGACTTAGCGTTAAAAGACCTATGGATCTCAACGCCCTTCTTTTTTGTGCAAGGATGATGAAGCGAAGGATGAACCTATTAGCCATCTACCTCTGTTGTTGTCCTTGGAAGTTGTCACCTTGCACCTTGATGTGATCATCTAACTCTGCCAATTTGATTTTTGGCAAAGTTTTTCTTCATCCTCGACTTGTTTTTATCTCGTCATTATCTCATTTTTACCTTGTGTGTATATTTGGATGGATCAATTTTAACCCAGCTTTTGTTCTTGGATAAACTTTGAATCAGCATGGTATTGGTACCCTAGAAATGAAAAAATGATTCTAGTCCTTGTCTACGTCCTTATATTTGTATGTTGGAAATAAAAAAATAAAAAAACAACGTTTTCCATTCCTGCTAGTAATTTAATTTTTCTTGGCCCATGATTGATATGCTTTTAAACGATCTATGTCTGCGTTATTTTTCTGGACTATGATTTTTCTCATGCCAGTATTTAAAAAAAAAAAGGATTAATTTTTATCTCTGTTTCCTCGGCATTTGAGTATCGGGAAATGACGGTAATCACGATTTTTCTCTCTACGATTAGAATGGTATACTATAATGGATAACTAAATAAATTTCGTGTCTGTTGTTTTACATTATGTTGTTTGATTCCAGACATGTCGGCATTGGGTTTAAGTTCACCTTTCCTTTGGGGACTCCATCTTACTCCTTCCCGGATTGTATTTAACTTACATCTGCGATTGTAGACATGACTTGTTGTGACACCCTTTTTAACTGCGATTTCATGTACAGTTGGCTCGGTTTTTAGTTGTCCGCTTGGGTTTTCAACCCTCCCCTTTTCCTTGATAAGAGACTGGATGAGTCACATTCTAGATTATACCTACATATGACTATGTATCATAGCTTAGGCAATGAATTAAAGGTGGGTCAGTGTTTTGTATCTTCCTGGTAGCATTGCTTATTTCACAATGTTGTATTGTGATTCCAATGCATGAGGTTGAAGGACAATGTGAATTTTTCTAATGAAACTAGAGCAACGATCCCACCCTTCGTTTGTAATTGTGTTACCCTTGTTGATGGAAATTTTTCCTGCCATTATGAAGGCTATGTTTTCTTTTATCTGACAGCGTATACCCATGCGTTTTCCTGGCTTTTACGTGACGACGAGTTTAATTGGCTCCAGAACGCAAGTCTAATTGGCTCCATAGTTCTGACAACTTTCTGTTAATTCTAGGCAATGTTATTTATTGATTGGTTAGCATTGATAATAGCATTTAATTTGCATTGAATAGAGTAGATACAAATTCCTTTTAACTGCATAACAACATTCAAATTTTGCATTGAACGACACTCCCTTGAAAACAACCACTTATATTTTAGACAAAAGTTGCATTTCAGTGGTGGACAGATTTTTATTTATTTGATGGATAGTTGATGTAATGGATATCACTGATAGGTGAGTTTATATTGATGGACAGTTGATGTAATGGTTATCTTCGATAGTATATAACCTGTGATATTTATAAGGAGGTTGTTTCATAGTGTTGCATTAATAACGATAGAAATATATTGATAAGGTTAAAATTGTTATGCCCATTAAATGGTTAATATAGATTGGTGTTGGTTGACTATTTAGGACTTGTCAGTTTAGAAAACCTTAAATTAACTTAGACCAGACTGGTCATTTAACCTTAATATTGATTTTACCAGACCTAATGGTTAAAGTAATTTTTTCTTAGTGTTAGTAATGACTTATCTAAGAGGGATTAATTGATTCCATTTAGAGTTAATTTAGAGGGCACATTGATGACCAAATTATCTCTTAGACTTGCTCCATTTATTTGCATTAACGTTAATTTAGATGGTAATTGTAGGTTTAGGTCTCTAATATGAATTAAATTAGATTAGTCAATTAGATTGTGATGATGGGCATGGTATTTAAACTTGCTAAATTGGTTGTATCTAATGTTTATTTGATTGTATATGAATGGCTAGTTTATAATTTAGACAAGCTAGTTAGATCTTATTAATGATTAATTATATTTTTAATTATTAATCCAGTCGAAGATTTAGACTTGCTTAGTAATGTCCATTAAATGTTGATTTAGATGGTACTTTGATGACACTTTGTAATTTAAAATTGAGCAAATGAATTTGTTTTAAGGCTAATTTAGATTGTAACTTAATGATATTCTGCATTTTAGACATGCTAAGTTGGGCTTGTAATAGATGATTAAAATAGACTGTAACTATTGACTAGCTTGACTCAACGATGGATCGGGGTATTAGTGAAGTCATTTCTAGCTTGCGCTTCCCGTTGAGGGTGTTGATGTTCATTCTAATTAATGTTCGTACTTGGTCTTGTAAAACATTTAATGTTCTTGGTTTTCTCACTGTAAGAGATTCTAGTTACTTGCGTAATTGTTTTGGGTGCGTGGGGTTGTTAGGATGATTGTCCGTATATTAGTAGGCTTTGTCTGCTTGTTCCGAGCAGGATGTAGACACCTCCTTGTTCCTCAGAACAATCACCATCCTTGAGACCTTAAATGGTCAAAATCGATGGGAACCTAGGCTTGAGCGTTGCTTATGTGTCCTGGAGGTCCTAACCATTGCAGGGTAGGACGGGCAGGTAGTCATTCTTATTCTTCATCGGTTGAATGTCGTACATTGCTTCCAGGTGCTTGATGTGCTTTTATGATTGGTTGTTATGTTGTTTTTATGTGAGTTTCATGTGTTGTGTTCATTGTCATGTTGCGATGTTGAGTATAATGTCATTATACCTTCCTACACAAACAAACAAAAAGAAAATTGCACTTGTTATGTGAGGCTTGTTGTTGTTGTTACACTAGCTCTGTATATATTCCAATACACAGTTGATTTTCTTGATCATTAGTTCCCCCATAACTATTATATCCTTCTTTGCTACCATCATTTCTTTGATACACAAACTTTTTATGCTTATTAAACTTAATCAAATTTATATGTTTACATCTTCCTACATATGGGCTTTCTCTAACAAAATTCTTCAAATTAATTCTTCCCAATTTCCAAATCAGATTCTAGATTCAATCATTCACTATCGATTATTCTATATTGTGTCATATTCATCATAATTTCCATTTAAATATTCTAAGCTTCTTTGCTACATTTATTTGAATTTGTTGACATCAATGTCTCAATGTTCTATTACTTGGTGGAATTTATTATTTCTCTCTCTATTATTTAGACACTTTAACATAGTGCCTAAAATTATCCTCCTATGGTCCAAAAATTTCAACAAGAGTGACACTTAATGAATTTTCACGATTTCAATGTATCTCCAACTTGATAAAACTCAATATTTATAGGTTTTTATAGGGTTCTTTCATAACGACTTCAACTTTTCTTATTCTCAATTTCTACATTCGATTCCACATTTGATCATTCCCTATCGATTCTTTTGTTTGTGTCACATTCCTCCTAAATTGAATGTAGGAGCCTCAATCCCACCAATCAAATCCAACATTTTTCTTACCTCCTCTCATCATTTCACAATTGATACATACTCAATTCAGAAGTTTACTTGTCAGCTTTCACTAGGTTCCAAGTTGTTGATTTTCACTCTCACTTAGATGCTTTTTTTCATCAACAATTTCCATATCGTACACTTCGCCCATTTACTATCACATTTGGATATGTTGACATGTACGTCTCAATGTTCCAGTACTTAGTGGAATTCATTTTATTTATCACTCCATCGTTTAAACACTCATAAACGAATGGTAGGTTACTCGACTACTCTCATTAGGTTTGACATTCAATATATTTGAACTCTAGAACCAATCATTTCGTTTCTAGAGTTCAAATAATATATATTCTCTCAAACATCCATTTTGCAACATCCTTCCACCATAAAAATCGATTCACATAACAATTTGCATAAATAGTCCTATTAATACTTATATATATTAAAATTCACACATGACTATGTAGATATTATACTAATGAAAGTGATTTATATTCAACTCCCTTCTCAAATCTCCATATCCATATATTCTTGATGGTCTATCCATTTAATCCAATTTTTAATTCCATAAAACATGCGACTCCCACTTCCTCATTTTTTTGTAACCATCAATGAGGTTCATTCTATACAAATTCCTACTACCTATAAATGCTAACTTGATGTGTCCATATTTACCATCACATAGAATATGAATTCAATTATGACTTTGTATAATAATGAACAAAAAATTTACCAATATTCGACATAATATATTTATGATAGATATTCATGACTGCAATCCACTAGAAGAAATTTGGACAAATTAGAATCCCCTCTCACATTCATTCCTCTTAAACCATCAAATCACTTCTAACTTACAGTTTTCAATATATATCCACTCAAAGAAAACTCAATAACTTATACTCATACCTCAAGTTCTTTCATAACCTACTTCACTTTCCTTATCTAAATTTGCAAATCATATTCTACATCTCATTGGTCACTATAGATCCCTTTTGTGTTGAGTCATATTCATCCTAAGTTAATGGTCAACACTTCAATCTCACCCACCAAGTTTGAAATTGTTTTTCTCTCATCTCCTCATTTTGTAAGAAATGCATTCTCAATCAACATATTTACATATTCTTCTTCAATAGCCTTCCTCACAATGATGATTTTCGATCTCCACCCTAACTTAGAAAATGCAATATGTACAATTTAGAATGCCCTCTCACATTCATGCCTATTAAACAATCACATCACTTCTAACTTACAATTTTCAATACATCTCCACTCAAATAAAACTCAATAATTTACACTCATACCTCGAGTGCTTTCATCACCTACTTCACTTTCTTTATCTAAATTTCCAAATCATATTTTGCATCTCATTTTTCACTATATATCCTTTTTGTGTTGAGTCATATTTATCCTAAATTAATGGTCAACACTTCAATCTCACCCACCAAGTTTGAAATTGTTTTTCACTCCTCTCCTCACTTTGTAAGCAATGCACTCTCTATTGACAATTTTACATATTCTTCTTCAATAGCCTTCCTCACCACCACGGTTTTTGATCTCCACTCTATTGAGTACTCAACACACCCTAAAAGTTTTGCGACTATTTCCTTTTGGGTACCACCCTATAGTTTAGTTTTGACTATTTTCGTCTCATCTTGAAACTGATCCTTTACTTCTCTTATATGTTTCACGTTTTAATTGATTAAAAGTTCACTTGAACATACAATGAAGAATCATCTTAACTCTAAAATACTTAACAACTACTTGAGGAATCAACGACCCAGTTTTTTCCCGACTCATAGGAGAATTTCGGCATTGGCGAAAGATGATGGTTGGAAAGACCATTTGGAGAGTCAAAGTAGTCGAATACCAACCCTCAATGGTGTCGACTGATAAAATGTTTATTTCCTGTGAATAAACCTTGGGAAGGATTTTCACCAAAGACCGATTCGATCAGCTTCAACAGAAATATGTAATAATGCACACCACACGAAAGAAAGAGTAAACCCCCCGATATCCAACCCCTATATCATTGGCGTCGAAAGTTTCATCAATGGCCTATCAATGTAAGTACACACTCTGATAATAATTGATCCCTGATTCATTCTCCAAGTGACGTGACGTGCTGACCCGGAGTGTGGTAGGTATGTTGCAATCACGTTTCTCAATTAATCCGTGGATCGTGCATTAGTTAATGACTCGTGCGTGAATCAAAAGGAACCATTAAATTCATTGATACAATGCATCTCCATTCATGCCTCCACCATCAACCAGACATAATTTATCCGCAAAAAATCCGATAGTGGTTTATTTTGAATTTTCATTCATAACTCGTATTAACTAATTGATATGACCGATAGTATCTCCAAGTTATATTCCTTTCGAGTCATTTTGTATGATCCCATTCTGCGCAACAAGAAGTTCAGGGCAGACAGGAGAGCAAAGCTAATAGTCCACAGGAAGCGTTCAAAGTCTAGTGAGTATTAAAATGTTATCTTATCCAACATCATAGGTATGGGTTCGCTTATTGTTTTTTTTTTTTTTTTTCACTTTGTTTGATATATTCTCACCCAACGCTACCCTGCACACATGCTCAAATGACATTTTAAATTACAAGAATAATACCTCCGAAGAAGTCATCCACTAGGAAATCTCCAAGAGCCCCTAAGATGTAGGATTCTAAAGTAGGATAAGGGTCCTCCCCATTAGTTACAAGGCAATTAGATTTCATTCCCAAACCAATATCCGTCATTAAGAGAATCACCGAGGAGCCTTTTGTCTAGCCCCTAGATTTTGGAGACACAGAGGCAAGTATTGGAGCCAAGATGGCATTTCCTTGTTGGGAAGAAGTTTTCAAGAAAATCAAGAAAGAGGAACCCCTCGAATATACCTCGCATACTGATCCTGAAACGAGGAAGATCAATGATGAGGTCCTCCCCAATATTCGCAGGGATTATCTGCACAACGTAGCAAGCCAATCTCTAGTATTTCTATGCATTGAGCTCTTGAAGTGGATCATTGACCACACCGATGCCCAAAAGTGTTTGATTAATGATGATAACGATGAGTGCGTTGGAGTCTTCATGCCATCAGAGGTTTAGAACTACTATAAGCTCAAATATTCCAAGCTAAAGATGAGCACAGATTTTGTCTTAAGTTTCTATGCCTCACACGATACCAGCAAAATCATGTCATCTTGGTGGAGAGAAGACAAAAAATTCATGAATCAGACTGTTGGTTGGTACCCAATGACCAATCTTAGGGAACCATACATATATTTCATGGCTTTACTTTATAGGCTACATGGGGAAAAAATTTGTTCCCGATTTTCAGAGGCTTGGATGCCTCTAGATTTTACAATCGCTATTTCAAGCACAGGCTTCAACTGGGGTGCCATCATCTCCAAACAGTTAAGCACCTGCATAAAACAAGCTCAGGAGATGAAGGAGGAAGATACACCTGACTTCTACATGGCTTCGTATCTACTAGACGTGATATGCATCAGGAACACTTTTTTTGGGATGAATTTGAATTGACATGCTTCAGAACTAGCTGTCCATGTATACTTCAACATCCTATGGGAAAACAGGTACAAAAAACCTATGTTGTTATCTCTGACCAATTTATTGCACACATTTTCTCCTTTCTCTTCAAAAGAGAGTGCCCTAGATTATCAGATGAATCAAAGAAGGTTATAGCCAAAATTGGCCACTAGTATTTGGAAGAACACATAAACTACATTGGAGTTTTCGGTGCCACAGGAGAACCCCACTTGTTACCCATTTATGTTCCCGACCGGCCAGTGTTAGGGGAAATTTTCTATCAAACCATCCTGCAAGGATACAATGCAAATTTAGTAAAAGACAAGAAGAGGGCTTTCATACCCTATGGGTTTCATATTGGATTCTACGTGGTCAAAGATATCGCACATGATAAACAACTTGGTCTAATTCAATTGTAATTTCACTTCCAGACTGGCCGATTTCACAAACACGATCGCAAGGGATTCATTCTACAACACACATCACAGGTATCATCATGTTGGCCATATGTCGATGATCAGTTTGAAGATGAAATATTCATTGAAAATGCCCAAGACTGGAATGTGGTGGTGTCCAGGAGAATTGATCCTCGAGGAACCAGGTTTAGAGCTATGAGACACGAAGAGAAGGAAACATTTATGGAGCAAGTGGTTCAAGAAAT
This sequence comes from Picea engelmannii, assembly GCA_009831015.1. Taxonomy (NCBI): domain Eukaryota; kingdom Viridiplantae; phylum Streptophyta; class Pinopsida; order Pinales; family Pinaceae; genus Picea; species Picea engelmannii. The sequence continues at coordinate 56,628 of ML847181.1, forward strand.
TAGCCGATTCCCAGGAGAAGCAGTTGCACATGAATTGGCTGAATAAATTAGCTGACACCTGGGAGAAGCAGTTTCACATGAATTGGCTAAAGAAATAAGTGATTTCGAAGAAGAAATTGAAGCCACGAGAACTCACCAGGAATCCCCAGTACAAATCAGGGATCTTCCGGAAGATCAAGCTGCATGAGAAAAGGGTACGTTGTTGTTTCAACAAACCGACTTACTGATGAAATAGATGCGGGATGAACCATACTTTTTAATAGGACATGAAGCCTCAACTAATGTTCAGAGTATCTCGATGGAGGCAAATGATCACGGGTCCACAGTCCTCAACAATTACCATGGGTTAGGCAACCCTGAACCCACAACATCACCGATCGATCCTTCAGAAGAAGGGACAACTCAACCCGAGGCAGGTCGGGTCTTGATATAGACACAAGTGCCCAATACCTTAAGTACTCTTATACATATTTTTAGTGACGACGAGAGTCTGGAACCCACTCACAACACCTCGGTGTGAGTCCAAGAAGAAAAAGGTCCTGAGAGAATCACTTCCTCTGAGCCCAAATTCCAAGACAAGCAAGCCTCACAGATGGAAACAAGGTCTGAAGGTGGCCTTGAAACAAGAGAATCCGACAGACAGGAAGCAGAAGAAAGACTAAGTGGCGAAACTCCACAAAAGAGAATCGACAACTCTATGACCAGTGAAGAAGAAAGTAATGAGTCTGTGCCCGATGCTTCCATCACACTCAATATTAAAGTCCTAAGTGAACCACAAGAAGATGACGAATCTGAAAAATAGAGCGAAGAAATATGAGAAACCACCCCTGAGCGAATGTACACCACACGTAGTCTGAGAAACAACTTCTCATGGGGATATCGACAGATACCAGAACCCATGGATGAAGTAGCAGACATATATGCGATCTCTTACAATCAAAATAGGAAGGCCATCATTCAAAGGATGACGAAGAGGCGAAGGATCACTTTGGATCAATCCATCTTGGTTACCATAGAAGAGAACCTAATAAACACTATAGACAATCGCACGTCTGAACTGATCATCATAGGAAAATCCCTCTGAAATGCCACCCAAGACAGAGCCAGGAGAGATGAAAAGGAACTAGCCGACACCCAGGAGGAAATCAAACACATGCGCCATCTTGTTCAATACTATAAAGGGGCCACATAGAACATTGCATATTTGAAGGAAGAATTCAACAGATTTTATAACAATTTCAATAAGGAAAGGCACCTGTTGACCAAAAACATAGTTGAATTTCAGGAGGATACTCTTATGGCACTCGTGACATGCAAAGAGATGGAAAAAATGGCACAAAAAGGAACAATTAGCGGTAGAGAGACTCAAATAAATTGAAGTGGTCCAGTAGGTGTGAGAATGGGAAAATCATGGAATTTGACTGGTTGGAAAAATTAGTTTCGACCGCATGAAGAAATATGTCGAATACTGGGCAAAGATGACTCAGGACCCATACCGAGAAATACAAAAGCAATGGGCCAAGTTCCAGAAACACTGGGGTAAAATCAATAAAATAATGAAAGATGTCGGTCTCCCCAAATTTGGCACACCTGATGAATTCACTAACCTAAGAGATGTTATCAAGACACACTCCATACAAGACTTGCTATGGGTCGAAGGGTGCACAAAAGTCACCGATGCAATGCTAGGACAAGTGCAACAATTCGCAGGTCATTCGATTTGAGATTGAGCCATGCTACAATTGCTAAACTCAAGTTTGGTAAAATACTGGGCACATGCAGTAGACATCAAAGGAGCATACGCTGCCCCTATGGAACAACACAGGTTCCCATGGGCTCAAACCTATGAAAATCTGTTTATCAGTTGGTCTAAATATGAAAGAAGCCACCCTTTTCAAGAGGTGTCTCAGGTGGACCGTTGAAAGAAACTATTGGATGACCACTCTACGTTGCAATTTTTGTTTGGAATAAATTGTATTTAGCCATTAATTACAGTTGAATTTTATATTACAAACAAAGACATCGATCAATGAGTAAAGGGTCGATGGTTGTTGTAAGAAATCCCTTTTTTTGTGGCTGTTGATAATTATTTTGAGACTGTTTTGAATTGAGAAGTCCTTCTGGGCCGAAGACAAGCTATTTTCATGAGATGTATGTGATTGGAGTTGGAGAAGAATTACTTATTTTCCTATTCCATGAATGATGCAGTAAATGAGTAAGAGTAATTAATTATGTTGTCAAGTTATCTGGTGCAATGTCTTGATGTTCTTTTCTTTAATGATAAGAATAAATCATTGTGTTGTTATGTGATGAATGTTATGGTAGATGAATTATTTTTCTTACCATGATATTGATTGCTTATGTGTTTTCTTCTGTTAAAATTAGTTTTTCTTTCTCATACAATAATTGGATGCTCATTTGGTTAATGTATTATTACTAGGCCCTGTGGCATAGAATCACTGTCTGCATGTTTGAGTAGTGGGTTATCCCAAGCTCGACCTCTACCCTCTAGTTAAAACCTCTGTCCCCTTGTTATTTGTCAAGTTGGTTTATACTGGATTGCCTCTCTCATATCAGCCCCACCCAAGAGAAATACAGAAAAGGAACTATCCTAACTAAAGGAAGAGCCTTCACCAGAAAACACAAAGCCCATTGATAATTTGGCCAGATCACAAGATATGGAGAACCATTCCACTCCAAACGTTGTAGAGTCTAAATGGGCCTCAGTGGCAGGTTTGGTTCCTGCTGTTGAATCAGGGGATTTAGGCCCCATCAATAGAACTTGCGCTAGAAGTAGGGCCACAATGAATGGCTGAGTATATAAGTTATATGATATTTCAAACAACCTACAGAATCATAAGGGCCCACATGCATGGATAGTCATCTGACAGACAACCTAGGCTTACCAAGTACTCCCAAAGTGGATAACTCACCCAATTATGAGGAAGGACCTTTTCACCCTGAAATACCTTACGCTCTCCCTCATGAGGAAGTGAATCAATTCAGAAGAATTACCAGAGCCTACGCTCGGAAAATTGGTGTGTTTCCCTTCACCCCCATCCTTCCCCGAAGAAAATAATAAATCATATTAGTAGCTAGTACTCCCGATGAAGTTTTCATACACTCTGTCAAAGAGTTAATAGATTTCACGATTACCAAAATTCAAGAGCCTCTTGATCTAATACCCGAGACACCAGCTGGAGACATCTATGAACATAACGAATTTTCAGAAGAAAAAGAGTTTGACTCTGACTTCGAAAAGATGGAAGGGAAAAATGGTCATGGGGAAGAAAGAGAAGTTCCACTTTGAGACAACCAACCTTGGTTAGTCGGAGACATTGTGGCCATCCCGAGATGAGTACACAATCTTCCTTGACACTCGGAAAAGATGTTGCCCAAATATGATCCTGAAACTTCAAGTTTGCTCGAAGATCACATCAACAAATTCATACTCGTGATCAAACTTATGAACGCTCAAAATGAAGATGTAGTATGCATACTTTTCCCATACACATTTGAAAATTCGGCTTCCACGTGGTATTTTAATTTTCTGGTAGGATCCATAACCAGTTGGACTAAATTCCAAAAGGATTTTCTAGACAAATTTGCGGAAGAAACTACTACGGGAGCCTTGATGGCTGAGTAGTTCGCATCCACCATGACCCCAAAATAAAGGGTCAAATATTTCAATCAAATATTCACACCCATCCTAAACAAATTCCATCATGTGGTGAAACCAACTCAAGAATTTAAAATCGAAGTTTATGCCAACGCGCTCCCGAATTCTATTTCCATGTCTGTTAAAAGAGCCGCCAAACAAACCCTTGCAGAAAATTTTGAAGAAGCCAAGATGATAGAATTCCATATGAAAGGATGTAAAGAAGGCCAAGTTTCTCTGGTGAGCAAAGAAATCCAACCTCCCCATAGAAGAGGACTCCTTCTGACCAGACTGCCAGGGAAGCCAGTTGAACAAAATCTCAACAAAGGTAATGGAGATATAGAAGATTTGCAGCACATGGTCAAGAAACTATCAAATGAGATTATAGACATGAAAAAGAGCATAGGGGAAGGAAGCCAAGGCCAAAGACCCTATAATCCTTTCTTTAAAATAAATCATCCTTTCAAAGAAATTGAACCTCCCCAGACCAACTTAAACATTGACCTAGGGAATGTCACTTCTGATTCTTTCTGTGCTTATCACCAAGAGAACCACTTGGAGAGATAATTCCCTCAATGGGTCCATGCCATGAATTTAATGGCCAGCCATTTTCTGGATGAATTTTACCTGAACGAACAGTCAAGAAGTTTGACCATGAATAGTGTAGACTATAAATAATTCGACCCACCACGAGACACAACCATGATGATATGGGATCCCATCGTGATCGCATCTTCAGGTGACCTGTTTGAGTCCTGAGAACAACCTGCAGAGGTATCGAAAGTGAAAACACATAGCAAGGGCCAACCCAACTCAAATGATGTTGACACCCACTGGGCCTCGCAAACTAAGCTAACTTATGACTGCCTAAAGATTCCTTTCTCCCTCGATAAAAGGCCTATAAGAATCCACACCCAAGATTCCCCCAAACTAGAGTATAATGTAGTTGAATATTTGAAGAAGATAAAAGCTAACATATAAATTATGGATGTATGAAGAATTCCTCAACAAAAGGACTTCCTATGGTAAGCTCTGAATTCGGTAGGAAACCTGACCAACAACAATAGTAAGAAAAAGACTCTCCCCCTGACATATTTAACAAACAAGCCAACCATGAACATCTTCTTAGAAGGTAGGAAAGAAAGACCTTTTGTGCTGCCCTTCCTTTTGATGTTTGAAGTCTTCAATAGGAATCTTCACAATTTCCTGGTCGATTCGAGGGCATCCTCTCATGTCATGCCCTTAGCCGTATGTAATAAATTAGGTGTCATCCCTCTCAAAAGTGATAAACATGTCATACAACTAGATAGAACCCAAGTAAAGGTCATGGGAGAGCTCAAATATGTGATAATCAAGATAGCGATGCATCCTAATTTCATGCAGGTCATTGACATCATTGTGGTGCACATCCCTGAGGCATATGGACTATTGATGAGCCGAGATTGGTCTGAAAAGATGAATGGATATTTCAGTACCGACTGGGCACACCTTTGGCTGCCACTGAAGCGATACAATAACATGATCATAATCAATAGGGAAAGATATCTGAAACATATGGTCACTGATCTGGAAACCCCAAACGAACTAGCCTCTACCGACTTCCCCATATTGGGAAACTATTCTTGTGATTCTCACTTCAAAAAATTTGCTCCTCTCATGTCCAGTGTTCTGGTTACTCAAAACTCCGAAATCATCTTTTGAGAAGAATCCTCGATGCCGATAGGAGATACCCTCTTATGTTAGAGCCCTGCACTAGGAATTCTAGAGGAAGAGGTCGGAGAACAGAACACGAGCGAGGAGAGAGAAAGGAGAAATTATCGTTCACAAATTTGGACCCTCTATTTTGATGGATCTAAATCACAAAAAGGGTCAAGAGCTGGGTGCATACTCATAGATCAGAGGGATAAACGTCATTTCCTGTCCTGTATACTAGAATTCAAATGTACCAACAATACTATCAAATATGAATCTCTAGTACAAGGGTTAAAGAAAGCCATAGATTTGGGTATCAAGGAATTGAAGGTTTTCGGGGATTCTGAGATCATTGTTAGACAAGTAAGGAATACTATTCATTGTAAGTCGCCTCATCTTAAGAACTACTAGCAAGAGGTGCATAGGATAATGTAGCATTTTGACGCTTTCAATATCACCATGATCCCAAGAGGAAAAAACGTTCTTGCTGACTCCTTGGCCACAACTGCTTTTCGACTATTGCCTTTAGAATATTATGAAGCCTCTCGATTTACTGTGGAGCTGCTCTATAGACCAACGGTGCCAAATAATATTTCCAATTGGAAGGTCTTTGAAGGATATGAGCAAATCATAAAATTCTTGACCAATCAAGACAATTTCAAAGACTTGGCCATAGATGATGAAGAATTCTGAGAGAAGAAAACTGAGACCAATCCCCGAACAAAAAAAGATGTTGGAAAATTGAAATCCCACACAATCCCCAAGGGGATAGCTAATCTAGAAATTATTTTTGATCTAGAGGATCATTTTAAAGACCCCAAAAATGCAAAGACTAGTGTTGACCCAAAAATAAGCTCTGGGCTCAACATGGTGTTTTACACAGTTATTTCTCCATAAACACCCCTTGGTGCTATGGTTCTAGTCAAAGATAGTGGTGGGGGTCATAGTTACTATGGTCTCTACCCTTGAAAGAGTATCAATTTTTTGCCTTCAAGGAGAAGTGGACCTTCCCATGACATTTCTTCCTCATGTCAAGGCTGTTCGGTTCAGGTTTCATGAGATAAACACACACTTTATAAGAATTTTAACATTGGTCCCCTTTGCCCATCACTAGGTGGGTCCCTTGTGGATGGGGTTCTTATGTAAAGAATAAGATGAAATCTAGTCATGTTTCAGGGAATAAAACACTCCCATTTGGTAGTCATCAGGACAATATTTTCAACAAGCTATCATGAACCTGATTCCAATTCCATATGACCCCATACAAGGGACACAAAGTCAACATCACCCGAATGGCCAAGACCAATGGCTGTGACTTCCTGGTTTTATTATATTCAAATTATGGTCTCAAAAGGAAAATAAAACCTAGACATGGTGTAGGGAAGTGCGATACCTTTTTAACGGTATATCCCTTGCTTGGTTTCGACCCCCGGTTGGCAAGAACGAGATTTCATAAGTTCATGACCACTATTAGACACCAAATTGGTTGCAGTGATTCAAGGTTTAAAATTGGTGAGTAAAGAGTTCTATATCAGAGATCCAATGCTTCCACATTGTAATAAACTCAGATACCTTTCCAACAAATTCTCATTTCCCTCATTCTGACCTTGGATGGCCCGGTTAGAGCTGTCACAAGTTGATCAATTATTTCGGGCAAATGAGGTCCACCAACTCTCATGGCAGGGTTTCATAATAGCTATGATAGTCATCAATGACCCTATAAAAAAAATCTATTGTCACCTTGCTGAATTACTCATCAACACCTTTTCAATGGTACCTCATTTGCCTCAATTGGATATCATATGGATATTTGACACCTTTCGCAAGATTGGGTTCCATGTGGGCTCAACAGCAAGTCAGGAGTTTTAAGCAACCACTGTTCTAGGCTGAATTTGAGGGATGAGGTGGTATTGTCTCAAGTTGGTGATGGAATATTTTGTACGGGCTCATTGAGACCTTTCCAATGACATGCCCTGCATCTGATTCTGACTTCGTCTCACCGGGCAACATTTTTGGGCTAAGTTAGCAGTAGTAGGGTCAAAGTCAAACTTTGACTTGCACATTTTTCCAAAAAATATTAACAAATTATTTGGAAAATATGGGAGAAGGCATGTAGCCTCATGCAATTTTTGGGAAAATTGGTTCTTTTGTAAAATTGGAAAAAATCAAAACTCCCCCCTCTCCCCTCTCTCAAGCCATTTTGACAGTTTGGCCAAAGGGGGGAGCTCTGCAACATGAATTCATGGCAGCAGAGGGAGGTTTTTATGAAAGTAGTTGCAACTCTATAGTGGGAAGCCAACTTCTATGCAACAACTTTCAAACAGTTGACCAGGTAAACCCATCAATCCTAATTCCAAAAAACCAAGGAAAATTTTGTTGGTTGTGTTGAGATCCTGCATGAAGAAATTGTATTTTTTCCTTCAAATTGAAGTTTATTTGTCTGGTTCGAGTGTGGTATTGGTTGTTAGTTCAATGTTATTTTCTAGTTGTTGAGTTTAGGAAGTTATGTGTGTGCTAAAAGATGCAAATGAGAGGGGATTCGAACCCCTATTGGGCACCAAGCCCAAGCCTCCATGGCTCCTTTAAAATTTTAAAATTATTAGTTATTTGCTAAAGATTGTAGGCCTGGACATGTCACTAGGAATTCCTGGGCTTTGAACCCTAGTCCTCCCCCTTATCCTTTTCCCAAAAACTCCCAGAGTTTCCCAGAGTTACTGGACGTTTTAATTGCATAACTTCACCATACGGAGGTCAATTTTTTCCCGTAAGTAGTCAAAACGACGGGGGAAAAGTCTAGAGTTCATCCATGACATTTGCCTCAACAAATTCAACCCATATTTTTAGTGACATGTCCCAAAGAGACAAAAACTCATTCCTGGCCCAACAAACATGCACCAGAAAGAGGCCTAATTGGGGGCCTCCGAGGCTGAATTGGGCCAGATGAGAAAAACCCATTTCAGCTACAGGTACGCAAACCTATAGCAGCCTATCAATTCTAGTGTCTAGCCTAGAATTTTTACCCCAACTTCAAATTTTTTCCCTGATCAGTCCCCCGGTCGGCTCCCTTCGCGTACCTTCCCGAGGCCATATCTTACTCATCTGGAGTCGTATTTATGCAAGACGAAAGGAAACGGAAATATATAAGAAAGAGATATAGAATGAGAACAATAAAGAACAATTTTTTGGTTTTTTGGTACAGGGGAAGAGCTTCTCAAACTTCAGGTCCAAGGGGTCCTCTCACCAAAACAAGCCCAAATCAAAGCAATACTTTAGCCATCTCATAGGGAAACTTATAGGCAAAAAAGGGGAGGTATAATCAGGTTTGAAAAGTGCCTGAACAACAAGAATTTCCTTACTTACAATGAACAAAGCCCAAAGGCCCCATGCCCTCCTGAGAAGCTCAACGAATTCCCCACACCTTGGGGTTTCATCATGATGAATCTGACAGCCATGGATGGCCGAGAATTGTCCTAAACCACCTCAACTACAACAACAAAACATGACAACAGTCAAAGAGCCTTTGGGATGGCACAAATCCTAAGGCAAATGGTGATGTGGCATATCAAGCTTTGTCATTTTATGAAAAATGACTTTTTGTAATATGAACTCTCGCATGATTTACTTTTTGGCATATATTACTATGTAATTGAAGGGTCAAGTCAAATATGATTTGATCCCCTTTTTGGATAAGGTTCCCTTTTAGGATAAGATTCTTTTTGGATAAGATACCTTTAGGATAAGGTTATTTTTTGTAAAAAGACAAAAGTACTTTAGGGTTGGCCCACTTGTCACTTTTCCAAAAGTGACAAGTGTCTTGTGACCTAACCCTAAGCCTTCACCTCTCCTTTATAAATAAGAGGGTTGGCATTTTAAAAAGGGAGGATGAATATAGTAACAAAGCTCTGCTGAAATTTACAAGACTCTTTGTGTGTGTGATACTTGTTAGATTTTAGTTGTTGGATGTGTAACTTGTTGGTTAAGGGTTGAGGGTTAGGGGTAAATTCTTGTTATGTTAGCTATCTCCAAGAGAGATTGGTTAGCTAGGTGTTTGTTGTTTCTTCCTTGGGTTTAACTTGTTTACTTTCATCTTCTAACAACTTGGTTTAATTTGTTTAATGTGTTTTAGTGCATATTTTCTGAAGTATTCAATTTTTTTCATCCTTAGCTAGTGGATGGGAGTCTTAGGGCCCCTTAAAAGAACCCTTAAATAGACCTCTTAGTTGGTTGTCCATACTTGTTTGCTTTATCTTTTCATTCATGTATATTTCTGTTATGTTTTCTTACCATTAACCTTGCTGTCCCAAATAGGAAAATTGGTCATTTTGTTCAATTCCCCCCCATGGGATAGCCATCTTAGTTGGATGTTATATACTTCTTATGTGTAAATTTATGTTATATTTATTTCAGTTTTTCCATGCATAAATGCTAAATTTTCATTGTTTTCCTGGAAGGATACAACCGGTCACCCACTTTGCTTCTCTTAAGCGGTTGGGGACCACCTAGAGACTTGTTTGAGGCAAAGGGGCCACCAGGGAAGCGAAGAAAAACACACATTTTGATCGATAAATATACCCAATCACTCTCATATTCATTTTACTTATTACTTTCATTCACCCCAAAAATTTCTGGCACACATACCAATGTTTATATGTTTTATTTGTGTAGATAGTTTGAATAGTTCACTTATGAATTCATGTTAAAGATCTGATTAATACTTGTGTAGATAACCATCACACCTTTTATATTTCAAACACTAAATTTCCAATCCCTATACAAGGATTTAGTTGGGGCTTTCATGCACATGGCCGCTTTGTCGTTTGCAAAGAGCCTCAACCCATTCCTTTGGGTTGAATGGTGTAATTGTCATTTTGTAATTATCTAATATTTCTATATTTTCATTGTATCAATTTTCACTCACTAATCTATAGGTGGCTGCCCCTAAAGGGGCCATG
>ML847182.1:0-15900 GCA_009831015.1 Picea engelmannii
ATAAAATATATTTACATATGAAAATCAAAAAAAAAATAGAGAATCATAACCTAATAATTTAATATAATATTAATATACAAATAAATGTATCTCTTAATGATCATAATCAAAATATTAATAAAATATATTAGTTTATGAAAATCTAGACCAAACACAATTAATGAAAATCATAACCACATTAATTAATTATTAGTATCTGTATGAATAAGCAAATAAATAGTTAACATAACCTATCATAAATTCTTATATATAACTAAGAGTGTGTGGTTCATAATTCTCTTAGAAAGAGTCCACCTCAGTCAAGGACAACGTCTCTACTTGTCTCAATCTATCTTTGACCAGGGATGTCGATCTAGAATGTCTTCAAGATTCATTGTTTATCTCATAATGTATCCTTTCTTTCTGAAGGGTTTGGCTTGGACTTCTTCTCTTTGGGTACATGAAAATACACTGGGTACCCAAGTAACCTAAAGTGTTCAATCTCAGGCTTCATTTCAGTGAAGACTTCTTCGGGAGTTATTTTTTTCAAAGTCTAGTGAAGACTCTTGTTCTGAACATATATTGTGTCATGCATGTTTCTGCCCATGGAATCATAGAAGAATTTTGATCATGCATTTTTGCATCAGTTGTCTCAATGACGGTTCTATTATTCCTCTTTCTCAAAGAGTTTTGACTCACTCTGAGTCATGTGACTCCCTCTTAAGGATAAGCACCTTCTTTTCTTGTTAACCTACCTGGAACAAGAAACAAAAAAGGAACCAACACAAGAATATCTCCTAGAGGAGAATAATGAGTACATCTCTAGAATTGAAACAATTTAAGGAATGTTGTCACGGCTACAACACCTACTTGTAATGTAGCAAACTTTTAAAATATGGATTAGAGGAATGATAATTACAACAATCAAACCTAGAGTCTTCACTTAAAGAGTGTTGTTCCTCTGAATGCACTAAGATCCTTCTGAATCCATGACTTCAGCAAAAGGTTCCTTCGTCCTGCAATTACCCTCATGACAATGATACAAATTATATATATATACAAGTGCATACATGAGAGTGTCGATATGATTTCTCCAATGGCACATGGTTGATCTCTGTCCTCAGAAATCTTCATGAAGGAGGTAGTCACAGTGTCAAATTTTGTGTCACCCACAATAAGTCTTCCTTTGAAGTCTTGTCTTCCTGGAGCTGAGTTTGCTTGAATCATCAACCTTTCCTCTCATTATGATTTTGCTCATTTTTAGATTTTTTTCACAAACACTTGTCATCTTGGCTAGTAAACCTAACGTCTAGGCTAGGCTAACACTTTTAGGTTTAGTTGGACTTATGACTACAAACAATAATCCTTTGAAATATAGGAGAACACTGGTGAGCTGAAGAGCTCCTTCAATGAGTCGCAGAAACCCTATTTCTGAAATTTTTGCAGAAATTAGCAAAACCCTAGAAACCCTAGGGCCAAAATTTCAAAATGCTCGGAATTTCATTTTGAGAGTCTCTGGAGGTATGTTGGAGAAGGTTGTACTCTACTAATCCAAATAATGCCTCAACATTTAAGTTTTAGGGGCTGAAACACCCAAAATAAGAGGGTCTTACGAAATTTCTGGGAGCCCTAGGAGGGTCGTATGGAACTACAACAGAAGGGGGATGACTGGTGAAAGATTGTAGCTTGTGCAATGGGTTCTTTCAAGACCTATCCTCTGATACCATGTTGATTTTTCATAAGGTAGGTTAAGCATGAAGTTCATTCCATTTTATCATTTCACTTAACCATAAAAAATAATGTTGCAGCAACCAAGATCACAAGAAGAAACACCATGCAAAAGAACATAAGAAGTATCTTGAGAAACCCTTCTCAACAAGGGAAGAAAACCCATCCAAATCCTTTGCTATACTCTTCAAGAGAAAGACCTTCACCACCGAGAAAGAGCTAGCACACAAGATGGTGCTCAAACCCTAGAAGATTAACGCCCAAGAGAGGTGCGCACCTTTTCCCAAGTAGATGTATTTGCTGAAATTTCCAAACTCGCAAGAAATATATGTTTCCACAATGGAGATTTTACTTTTACTTATACTAACCTAAACCTGTCAACTGAAGTGTCTATTAGCTCAACATGGACGACCTCTCTAAGTCACATTATAATTATAATTATTATTATTATTAATATTAATATTAACCAGATTAATTATCTTTTACAGTTATGATTAATCACATTAAGGTGCGTCCGACCTATACCCTTTACATAACAATTATGGTTACAGGCAGGTGTCACACACCCACTACGGAAACCTAGATTTTTCATCTTTTTCTTCGAGAGACAGAATCCCCGAGACTTCTATGGGGCCTAGCACAGACCCTCCCTTCCCTTATCCTCCTCCAAACGACCACAACCTGGCCTTAGCGCAATCGCCTTTCGCAATTGGCGAGTTGGGAGTCAAGACTCTCGACTCCCATTTCTCCAAAAACCTATACCCAAGATACGATACGGGTATGGCTCCCTCCTCACTAGCGCCTGCTAAATGTAACCGTAGGCTAGGCCAAACACTAGCACCACTTGCAACTTCGCTAGTTGAGGTGTTGAGCCCTCGTGCTCCTCCTTTGTGAATCCCCGAGGCGCGAGAGGTCAATGTTACGTGGACTCTGCCAAAGCAACGCACACACGCCACTTGTCTCCTCCACTGTACTCTGCTCACGAGTTGTGCCGGTGTCGCCCGTCGCATGAGACCTTGGCTCTCGACGTTTCGCAGCCTTAGTGATCAAGGTGCAACTTCTTCATCCTGCGAAACCCCGAGCCACGATAAGTCAACAATGGGTTGAATCTTTCCCAAGTGATAAGTGTCCACCACCAGTCACTCACTTCCTAGGCTAAATACTAGTGCTACTCGCATCTCGCGACTTTGCGAGTTGGAGTGTTGAGCCCTCTTTCTCCTACTTCGCGAATTCCCGAGATACGATAAGTCAACAATGGGTTAGCTCTTTCCCAGGCGACATGTGTCCATCACTTGTCACCCGCTGCCACCTTTCTCTGGGAACTTGTTGTTACACCCCCTGTCAACCACGCGGTCCCCACCTAACAGATGTGCCACATGTTCGCATGACCCCTCAGTGTTCGACACTTCGCGAATTCTGCAGTCGAAAAGAGATTCTTTCAACCTTTGAACCCTCGATACGCGATACCATGCGGAGGTTCTGATCCAATGGTTCTCCCGTGGCTTGGATCCAACGACCACGATCACGTCACGATCTAGTGAATCATGAGTTTGTGCAGTCCTACCCTTGACCACCCCAAGTCACGAGTCAGCGAAATGCTACTCTCCTGCCTGTGCAAAGGCTAAGATCGACGGTCAATAGAGCTCTGTCAAATCCTTGGATCTACAGTCCTGGGTCCCATCGCTACTTGTGAAGGCTGAAAGGGTCAAGGTGTTAATGCCTGTGCTCCTTCTCTAGATCCATTGGTCTTGACAGATCTGGGGTATTCCCGAAAGGATTTCGACCATTCGTCTACCAAATGATAGGGTTTTCTATAATTGGACTCGCTATCCCTTCTGAGCTTGAATCACAAAATCCAACTTCTCGGGGCTTCAAACTCCCACGACTCCGCGACCTTAGAGAGCTACCCTTTCTTGCATAAGGTTTCCATATCTGGATCGCGTGAACCTTCAGACAGTTCTTGGGCGATCGTCCCTGATCTTAGTCGAGTCTCTAGGTAAAGGTTCGGTACGGCTCCAAGGTTTATGGGGTAATTCCCGGGGAAGAGTACTCTCGAGGGGCCTTCCCAGAATATTACGAGAATCAAGCAAACAAGACGATTCTCGGTGGAGCGAACTCATGCCCCAGACTTAACCATTTGTACAGAAACCAGCGATGACATATAAGCATACACATGCATCCATTATTTCCAGTTTAAAACACCAGGCAATCATTCCACACAGAAATTATTATGGGCATATAAACATAAGCATGTATTCATGATATTCAATTCGAAATACAAGGCATAAAACACTTATTGGATCCACCGGCGTGATGCAACTGCTAAGAGGGGTTCTCGTTTCCACCCAACCGTAGGCTCAGTGACTCCAAACGGATTTACCACTAGCCACCCCCGAGCTAGACCACGATGCTTTGAGGTTCAACCTCCTACTTCCAGCTCAACGGAAGTCAAGGACGAAGGTTACTCTCCTTCTCCTGATATTCAGAACTCCCTGTGTTTCCAGGGTTTCTCCAGTTCTCTTGCGCGATCCCCCGTCGCGCGTGCTCTCCTCCACCACATTTCCTCTCTTGCCAATTTGTCTGCAAGGGTTGCATGTGGCGCGAATTTCACCATCCGTGGTCAGGTCTGAGGGCTATTACGGATGGGCGGTTCACCCCCATCCCCTCATTAACTCTTGAGGAGCCTCCCCACCTACCAATCTGACAGGAAATCCATTCCAGGTCAGAGAGTTGCTTTGGTCTTTGAGCAAGTAAAAACCAGTACAGTATTGGCTTGATGGAAGTTAAAGCAACCATTCTAGGTCCCTTCCACCACCTCTCGTTAGCCATCATGGTCTCTTTTAGCACATCCCCCTCCCAGCAGTTATGCAACACATATTCGTAATATAATTTACATTCATTGACCTTTTATGAAAAGGTCCGTCAAATCAAACATTCACATCTTTGAGTTTGCCATAGTTCTTGTCCAACATAGTTATTTTTACAGACTGGGGGAAACAGGGTGTTACAATTCCCTATGCCTTAAAGGAACATTGTCCTCGATGTTATATCTATCAATATGGCATGTATGTATAGAAGTAAACAAAATCGGATATGCATGTTTCATGGCATCTTCCATTTCCCACGTAGCCTCATCTGGGCCAAAATGTTTCCATTGCACCTTGACCTGTGCAATGGTTCGGTTCCTGAGTGGGGTTTCCTTTCTGTCCAGTATGCATTGAGGTTCTGGCATGAATTCTCCCTCCAGTTCCACCTGGATCACAGACCAGTCAATTATATGATTAGAATTGTGTACATATTTCTTCAATAATGAAACATGGAAAACATTATGTGCTTTTACTGTGGGAGGAAGTGCTATCCTATAGGCTACAAGTCCCACTCTATCTAGAACTTCAAAGGGTCCACAATACTGAGGTGCCAACTTGGCACAAGATCCCATCCTTAGGGAACTCTTCATGGGCCTAACTCTAAGACATACATGGTCTCCCGTCTTGAATTATCTTGGAGTTCTCTTTCGGTCAACGTGACTTTTCTGTCTATTCTGAGCGACCTTTAGATTTTGTTTTATCTGAATCACTTGTTGTTCCATTTATTTCAACATGTCGGGTCCAATAGTAATTATGTTTACGGGATTACTCCAACTGATTGGAGTGTTGCACGGTCTACCATAGAGGACTTCGAAAGGGCTCATCTTCAAGGATTCTTGGCAGCCATTGTTGTAGGCGAATTCCACCAGTGGCAGGTAATCTTCCCACTTTTTGGGTTGATGCATTACATGCATCCTTAGCATGTCTTCTAATATTTGGTTCACTCTTTTTGTCTATCCATCGGTTTGAGGATGATAGGCTGTTCTAAACAGTAATTTGGTCTCCAGAACAACCATCAAGGATTTCCAAAAGTTGGAAGTAAATTTTGTGTCTCTATCAGACACGATCTCTTTAGGCATACCATGTAGTCTGAATATCTCCTTCATGAATATATTGGCGACGTTTATTGCCTTGCAAGTCGACTTGACGAGGATAAAATGAGCGGACTTTGTCAGTTTATCCACCACTACCATGATGGCGTCATTACGTTTGGTCAAGGTTGTAATCCAGTGATGAAATCCATGGAGATGGTTTCCCATTTCCATTCTGGGATTGGTAGAGGTTGTAATAATCCTGTTGGGTGTCGGTGTTCTGCTTTAACCTGTTGGCATTCTATGCATTTGGCTAAGTACTTAGCTATGTCCTTCTTCAATCCAGGCCAATAGAATTATTTCTTAGTGGCTGTGATCATCTTCTGGTATCCTGGATGACCAGTATATGGTCTTTTATGTAGTTCATCCATTATGAACCTCTTCAAGTCATCACAATATGGAATATACAATTTGTTTATGTAGGTTAGAAGACCTCCATCTGTCATTTGGTAGCCTTTATACTTTATCCCTATGTGTTCTTGCTCCAGGTACGAGGTCACGGTCTAGGAGAATGTGTCTGTTTCTTGCGCATTATTGACTCTTTCCCTGACGTTGGTCTTGTAGGTGTTCACCGCTGCCAGATGAATTTTTTTCATACTTCTACTAAGGGCATCGGCCACCTTATTTTCCTTTCCCTTGATATGTTTGATTTTGAAATCAAACTCACTAAGAAGGGCCATCCACCTAGCTTGTCTGGCATTGAGCTTTGGTTGGTCAAACAGATATCGCAATCCACAGTGGTCTGTCATAAGTACAAATTTCCTTCCCAGGAGGTAATGCCTACACATTTTTAAGGCATGCACTATGGCGGCCAGTTCTAGATCATGGGTCACATAGTTGACTTCGTGCTTGATGCAGGAGCATCGTAAGCATCCAGCTAAGCAAGCAACGTAAAAGGCGGAAGACAGTTGGAAAAGCACCAGCGCACGTTTTTGAAATGTTTTGAAAAATTAATGAAGCGGATATTAATGTGATAGTTGGGGAAGCGTACTTACATTTATGTCTTAGATGTTGTAAACAGATCTTAAGCATTGCTCTCATCTATAGTATGTAAAAGCATTTATACGTAATTAATGAAAGTAGGTAGATTTGGATTCATAGATTAGACAGTTTAGAGAGTAGGAGGGAAAACGAATATAGACACCCTCACCCTTGTATTATTGTATCATTAGAGGAAGAACATTACCATCATTGAGAGCTGTAGCAGAGAGCTAGAGAGAAGAACCCATGTACAGGAACACTTGAGTTAATATATGAAGCTTTGACTCATTTTCATGGTGTTATGATGCTTATTGTTTACATTTGTTGAATGGTATGTTTACAGTTGTTTTATTCTCTCTATTTATGCATTTGTTTCAATGTTGTGTTGAATGTGTGATTCCATGTTAAGTATATGAAGTCTAAGAGAGGAGAACAATGAGTTTCAATTGTTTCTCATCCTGAGAGTTCGTGCAAGGAGTGCAGCGAAACGTTCTCAAGGTGTGCATTGACAAGAGTCCGAGTTTTATCTTAGAAAGCTTAGGAGAGATACCGTTGTTCTCATACCCGCAGAAGTGCAGGTGAAGCACAGAGTCGTGCAAGGTGTGCGCCGGCTAGTTGAAGCCTTAGAAGTTATCAATTAAGGTGAAGGTGGAAGGATTGTTGTTGCAAAGAGTGCACAGAGTCGAGGACTCAAATAACTAGAGGTTATTTGAAAGCTTGTCGCAAGGAGTGCGAGCAGAATTCCTCTTAGAGACTTAGGTTCATAAGTGAAAGCTCGGGAGGGATAGTACTTTTGAAGAATTCAAAGGGAGATGAAAGTCGAAAGCATCTCATAAAAGACAAGTTCAGGAGGAAGAACACCGATTCGTCTCGTAGAAGTCATTGAGGAGTGAATCAGATGGTCAAAATTCTCCGAGGAGAACTTGTGAAATCACGGGGACCGTAGGATCCAGTGAAGCTGCAAGGTGGTTAGGAGTTGACTGAACCCATCACTTTGGTTTCAAGAATCAATGTGGACTGGTTATTTTGGTCGGTTGAGCCGTTAGATCATTTCGGAATTTCGGTATTTCGGAGTTTGGCATACCGGAAGTTCTGTTGACAAAGGATCGGGACATGGTGCATTGAAAAGCTTGAAGTCGTGAGACCCAAAGTATCCTTGTAGGGCATTTCGTCATTTCGGGGATCGACGTTTCGGCATTTCCATTGACAAGGAGTTGGGGTATTTTACACTGAAAAGCCCGAAGTTGCGAAACGTGAAGTATTTTGAAGTGGCGTTTCGACATTTTTGCATTTTGGGGTTCGGGAACCCGAGAAGACAGTGATTTGGAATCGAGAGTTTCAAACTCTCGGTTCGCGAAAAGCCGAAAGATATAGAGTCATTGGATCGTGGAGGATCTCAGTCCTAGATCACGTTGGAGGCGAGATTTCGGGAATTCAGAGATCGAAATTTCGGGAGGTGAGGAACCTTTCTGCTGTGGGTCTCGCAAGTCGCGAAATCCTGAAGAGCGAAAGGAAAAATTCCCGGAAACATTGAAGGACAATAGCAGTGGGCCCAATCGGGTTTCGGGGTTCCGGGAGTCAGGAGATAGAGTTGCATGTCAACGCAACTCCCAAAATCGCGAAAGGGAAAAAGCCGAAAGGTGGGTCCTAAGCATTTATCGGAGGATATAAGCGACGAAAGTCAAGGGAGTGGTCAAGCGTCAGAGAAATTCCCAAAAGACCTTCGATCTCACCAAAAAGGGGAATTTTCGAAAACTAGAAAATCATAAGGGAAGAGGAACGAGTGTTAATCGATCACTCAAGTCCCGGAAAGCCGAATTAAGTGGCAACAAGGGGCATGTGTTCGATGCACTGAAGGAATCAACCCTCATTAACGTTTCGGGTTTCGGAGGTTGAAGAGGCAAAGGACTCGACAACAGGATTCATGAAATCGCGAAATCCGAAATCCTGAAAGGAAAAGAAAATCCCCGATCATATTTGTTGGTCAGTTGTGGAATACACCTTGTGTGTGTGGTATTCCCTGTGGGGAAACCAAAGAGTCAATCTGACTCAGGGGAAGATTTAAAACGATCCTGCACAGATCTTGGCCTGAGGGTCGGGGGTCTGCAATAGTTGTGGTATCAAAGCTCAGAACAAGTTCTTTGCTTTATGTAGCAAAGAGAACAGAGGAACATTTTATAGCCATGTCGCTGAGAAGAAGAGACAAGCCAATGCCAATGCGTGATCCAGCAAGAGAAAGAGAAATGCATGAGTTACGTGCCAGGCTTGATGCCATGGAGACAGCACAGAGGCGCACAGTTGACATTGGGGATATCAGCGAGGCTGAAAGTGAAAATGAAGCTGGAAATGAAGGAGAAGAAGTAGCAGTCGAAGACGCTGCAGATGAATGCATATTCAGGGATGTTGCAAGGATAGGTGCCAGAGCAAAAATGGAGATTCCCATGTATGAAGGAAACCTAGATGTTGAAGAACTTCTAGATTGGATTAGAGCTCTAGATAAATACTTCAACTATGAGGATGTCGAGGAAGACAAGAAGGTCAAACATGTTGTTACTAGACTTAAAGGGCATGCATCACTATGGTGGGATGAACTGCGAGCTGACAGACATTGCAAGGGCAAGCAGAAAATCAAAATCTGGGATAGAATGGTTGCAAAGATGAAAGCCAAATTTATACCCAAGGATTATCAAATCACTATGTTTCAGAGGATGCAGAATTTGAGACAGAAGCTAATGTCAGTGAAGGAATACACTGAAGAGTTCTACAAGATAAACATCAGAGCAGGTCATCGGGAAAGCGATGATGAAAAAGTTTCCAGATACATGAATGGTCTGCAGTATGACATTCAAGATGAGATGAGCATGATGACCATTCAAAATGTGGAAGATGCTTATCAGATAGCTCTGAAAGCCGAAGAGAAGCTGAGCTGGAAGCAAGGTCAAAGAGGCCGAGGTAGAAGTCAAGCCAGAGGCAAAACAATTGCCCAAGACAGAACTCAGAAATCTAAAGAAGAAGGGAAGAAACCTCAAACTCAACATGTGAGAGGAGGAAGCTCACAGAGAGGGCAGTATGCTGATAAAAATACTTTTCCTCGAGCTAGAGGAAGAGGAAGAGGCAGAGGCAGTGAAGTAAAATGCTTTGTCTGTGGAAAGATCAGACATAAATCCTATGAGTGTCTAGATAAGAAAAAAGATGGTGGTGAAACTCACATTGCCGAAGCTCAAGGACGGAATGTTGAGGCAGAAGAGACTGAGGGAGGAAGATCTTTGATGATGGGGAAATTTCTCTTGAAGCCAGAGAAGGAGGTAGAGAACCCAACCCAAAGAAACAGTCTGTTTAGGACTGCTTGCAAGACCAAGGATAGAGTATGCAAGGTCATAGTGGACAGCGGTAGCATAGACGATCTCGTATCTACAGAGATGGTAGAAAAGCTGGAGTTGGAGACTATTGTACATCCAAGCCCATACAGAGTTTCATGGCTACAAAAAGGACATCAGGTAAATGTCACTAAACAATGTTTAGTTGAATTTAAAATAGGGGGATATAAAGATGAAATATTATGTGATGTCATTCCCATGGATGTTTGTCATCTATTGTTGGGTAGACCATGGCAATATGACAGAAACGTGATTCATGATGGGAGAAAGAACACATACACCCTGGAGAAAAATGGTAGGACTCACATGTTGTTGTTGATTAAGAACCAAGAGGTGAAGACAGAAATGAGCAACACTGTACTTCTCATGAGTGGGAAGGAACTTCTTAATGAGGTTAAGAAGAAGGAAGACACACAATTCATTGTGGTCAGGAAGCCTAAAATTGTTTTGACCAGTACGAGGATAGATGATTTACCAGAAGAAATCCAGGAATTGCTGGGAGAATTTGTTGATATAGTAGTGGACGAACTACCTTGTTCGTTGCCACCTATCAAGAGTATAAGCCATCACATCGATCTTGTACCTGGAGCCAGTTTACCAAACAAAGTCACGTACAGATTGACGCCACAGGAAAATGAAGAAGTTAAGAGATAGGTCCAGGACTTAATGGACAAAGGATTGATTCGAGAGAGCTTGAGTCCATGCGTTGTTCCAACTGTGCTCAGCCCAAAGAAAGATGGAGGATGGAGAATGTGTACAAACTCAAGGGAAATCAATAATATTACCATCAGATACATATTTCCATTACCAAGGATGGACGACTTGATGGATTGCTTGAGTGGAGCAAAGTTTTTTTCAAAGATTGATTTGAAAAGCAGGTATCATCAAATCCGGATGAGAGAAGGTGATGAATGGAAGACAACATTCAAGAGAAATGAGGGGCTATATGAATGGCTTGTCATGCCATTTGGTTTAACAAATGCACCCAGTACTTTCATGAGGTTGATGAACGAAGTCCTGAAGGATTTCATTAGGAAATTCGTCATCGTATATCTTGATGATATATTAATCTTCAACAAAACAAGAGCAGAACACTTGAAGCATTTAGCTGCAGTAATGAGAAGATTACAGCAAGAGAAATTGTTGATAAATATGAAGAAATCGTCATTTATGAGGACAAAACTCATTTATTTGGGTTTTTTTATCTCTGCAAATGAGTTGAAGATGGATCCAGAAAAGGTAGATGCGATTAAGAATTGGCCATCGCCGAAGAGCGTGTTTAAAGTTCGAAGCTTCCATGGTTTGGCAAATTTCTACAGGAAATTCATTTGAAACTTCAGTGGAATCAGTGCACCAATGATGGATACGGTGAAGAAAATACACAAGTCTTTTGACTGGACGGAAGAAGCAGAGAAGAGTTTCAATCTGCTGAAGAAGAAGAACACGGAACAACCAATTCTGGTTTTGTCGGATTTTAGCAAGACATTCCAGGTCAAGTATGACGCGAGTGGATTTGCAATTGGAGCGGTCTTGAGCCAAGATGACAAGCCGGTCGCATATTTCAATGAGAAATTGAATGAAGTGAAGATCAAGTAGTCAACATATGACAAAGAATTTTATGCAGTCATACAAGCACTGAAGAAATGGAGACATTATTTGGTTCCTAAAGAGTTTGTTTTGTACAGTGATAATCATGCTTTACAATTCATGACTCAACAGGAGAAGTTGAACCAAAAACATGTTAAATGGGTTGAATTCATGCATAATTTTACTTTTGTGATTAAGCATATTTCTGGAACTGCTAACAAAGTTGTTGATGCTTTGAGCAGGAAATGTTTGTTGATGCAGGAATTCAGAGTCAAGACTTTGGGTTTTGATAACCTCAAAGAAATGTATAGGAATGACCCAGATTTTAAGGAGGCATATGAGGCATCTAAGAATCCAATTCTCAGAGATAGAAGTCAATGGAATGAATACATGATCCAGGATGGATTATTGTTCAGGGGAAATCAGTTATGTATTCCAAAATGCTCCATGAGGGAGAACCTGCTAAAGGAAAAACACAGTGGAGGATTGGTCGGACACTTCGATCATGATAAAACGTTCTCAAAGTTGAATGGCTCATATTTTTGGCCATGGATGAGGACATATGTTAAGAAATTTGTGGACAGATGCAGGATTTGTCAGCACACAAAAGGGAAAAGGCAGAACATGGGGTTATATCAACCATTACCCATACCAGAAAGGCCATGGGACGCAGTGAGCATGGATTTTATATTGGGACTGCCAAGAACACAGAGGGGCTATGATTCAATCTTTGTGGTAGTCGACAGATTTTCAAAGATGGCACATTTCATACCATGCCAGAAAACCAGCGACGCAACTCATATTGCGAACGTGTTTTTCAAGGAAGTTGTCAGACTTCATGGCTTGCCAAGGAGTATCATTTTTTATTGAGATACCAAGTTCGTAGGACATTTCTGGAGGACCTTATGGAAAAAGATGGGGAAAATTTTGTCTTTTAGCTCAGCATATCATCCTCAGACGGATGGACAAACAGATATCGTGAACATAAGCTTGGGAGATTTGTTGAGGAGCTTAGTGACTGAACACCACAGTCAGTGGGATCACATTCTGCCACAGGTGGAATTCGCTTATAATGATTCGCTTAATAGAAGTACAGGGTAGAGTCCATTCCAGATTGTATATGGAATGTAGCCAAGAGGAGTTTTTGAATTGAAAGATTCGGAACAAGCTGAATTTAGGAGTGCTAGTGCAAAAGACTTTGCAGAAGGAATGAAGGAGCTTCACAGCCGAGTCAAGGAGCGATTGCAGAGTTCAAGTCAAGAATACAAGCGGAGAGCAGATCAACACAGGGGAGAACTTCAATTTGAAGTTGGTGATCTGATTCTTACACATCTGAGGAAGGAAAGGTTCCCAAGGGGAATTTATAACAAACTAAAGATGAAAAAGATTGGACCGTGCAAGGTCATAAAGAAATTTGGGGCAAACGCATATGAGATTGAATTACCCGATGGGATCGGAATCTCACCGATATTCAATGTTGTGGATTTGTACCCTTACAGAGATGAAGAAGTAGGAGTAGAGAAGGAACATAAAGAGATTCAATGGACAAAACAAATGCCTGTAGCTGAAAAGCCACAGATGGAAAGCATAATTGACAAGAGGATTAGCAAAAAGACCAAGAGAAAAGAGTATTTTGAATACTTGGTCAAATGGAAGGGACATCTAGTTGAAGATGCTAGTTGGAAAGATGAAGCAGAAATTCATAAGCATGGACAGACCGTGCAAGAGCTCATGAACGGGAGTTCATGAAAATTTTCAAGCAAGGGAGTATGATGCAGGATCATCGTAAGCAACCAGCCAAGCAAGCAACGTAAAAGGCGGAAGACAGCTGGAAAAGCACCAGCGCACGTTTTTGAAATGTTTTGAAAAATTAATGAAGCGGATATTAATGTGATAGTTGGGGAAGCGTACTTACATTTATGTCTTAGATGTTGTAAACAGATCTTGAGCATTGCTCTCATCTGTAGTATGTAAAATCATTTATACGTAATTAATGAAAGTAGGTAGATTTGGATTCATAGATTAGACAGTTTAGAGAGTAGGAGGGAAAATGGATATAGACACCCTCACCCTTGTATTATTGTATCATTAGAGGAAGAACATTATCATCATTGAGAGTTGTAGCAAAGAGCTAGAGAGAAGAACCCATATACAGGAACACTTGAGTTAATATATGAAGCTTTGACTCATTTTCATGGTGTTATGATACTTATTGTTTACATTTGCTGAATGGTATATTTACAGTTGTTTTATTCTCTCTGATTATGCATTTGTTTCAATGTTATGTTGAATGTGTGATTTCATGTTAACTATATGAAGTCTGAGAAAGGAGAAGAATGAGTTTCAATTGTTTCTCATCCTGAGAGTTCCTGCAAGGAGTGCAGTGAAACGTCCGCAAGGTGTGCATTGACAAGAGTCCGAGTTTTATCTCAGAAAGCTCGGGAGAGATATCGTTGTTCTCATACCCGCAGAAGTGCAGGTGAAGCACAGAGTCATGCAAGGTGTGCGCCGGCTAGTTGAAGCCTTAGAAGTTATCAATTAAGGTGAAGGTGGAAGGACTGTTGTTGCAAAGAGTGCACAGAGTCAAGGACTCAAATAACTAGAGGTTATTTGAAAGATTGTCGCAAGGAGTGCGAGCAGAATTCCTCTTGGAGACTTAGATTCATAAGTGAAAGCTCAGGAGGGATAGTAATTTTGAATAATTCAAAGGGAGATGAAAGTCGAAAGCATCTCATAAAAGACAAGTTCAGGAGGAAGAACACTGATTCGTCTCGCAGAAGTCATTGAGGAATGAATCAGACGGTCAAAATTCTCTGAGGAGAACTCGTGAAATCGAGGGGACCGTAGGATTCAGTGAATCTACAAGGTGGTTAGGAGTTGAGTGAACCCATCACTTTGGTTTCAAGAATCAATGTGGACCAGTTATTTTGGTCGGTTGAGTCGTTAGATCATTTCGAAATTTCGGTATTTCGGAGTTTGGCATACCGGAAGTTCTATTGACAAAGGATCAGGACATGGTGCATTGAAAAGCTCGAAGTCGCGAGACGCAAAGTATCCTTGAAGGGCATTTCGTCATTTCGACATTTTCATTGACAAGGAGTCGAGGTATTTTACACTGAAAAGTCTGAAGTCGCGAAACGCGAAGTATTTTGAAGTGGCGTTTTAGCATTTCGACATTTCGAGGTTCAGGAACTCGAGAAGGCAGTGATTTGGAATCGAGAGTTTCAAACTCCCGGTTCGGGAAAAGCCAAAAGATCCAGAGTCGTCGGATCGTGGAGGATCTCAGTCATAGATCATGTTGGAGGCGAGGTTTCGGGAATTCAGAGATCAGAATTTCGGGAGGTGAGGAACCTTTCTACTGTGGGTCTTGCAAGTTGCGAAATCCCGAAGAGCGAAAGGAAAAATTCCCGGAAACATTGAAGGACAATAGCAGTGGGCCCAATCGGGTTTCAGGGTTCCGGGAGTCAGGAGATAGAGTTGCATGTCAACGCAACTCCTGAAATCACGAAAGGGAAAAAGCTGAAAGGTGGGTCCTAAGCATTTATCAGAGGATATAAGTGACGGAAGTCAATGGAGTGGTCAAGCGTCGGAGAAATTCACAAAAGACCTTCGATCTCGCCAAAAAGGGGAATTTTTGAAAACCGAAAAATCATAAGGGAAGAGGAACAAGTGTTAGTCAATCACTCAAGTCTCAGAAAGCCGAAATAAGTGGCAACAAGGGGCGTGTGTTCGACGCACTGAAGGAATCAGCCCTCGTTGACGTTTCGGGTTTCTGAGGTTGAAGAGGCAAAGGGCTCGACAACAAGATTCGCGAAATCGCGAAATCCAAAATCCCGAAAGGAAAAGAAAAGCCCCAATCATATTTGTTGGTCAGTTGTGGAATACACCTTGTGTGTGTGGTATTCCCTGTGGGGAAACCAAAGAGTCAATCTGACTCAGGGGAAGATTTAGAACGATCCTGCGCGAATCTTGGCCTGAGGGTCGAGGGTCTGCAACAGTGCTCATTCAATTTTCGGGATTCATAGTAGACTACACTTCCTCCTTGCATAAGGATTCCTCCAAGCCCTTCTTTGTAGGCATCTGTGCACACGAGGAAGTCGTTTTCGGGATCAACGATCTTTAACATGGGTGTATGGGTCAGTAGATATTTTAGGGATTGAAATCTTTCTTCACATTCTTGTGTCCACGTGAATTTAGCTCCCTTCTTCTGGAGGGTAGTGATTGGACAACCAATCTTGGAGAATCCTTTTATAAATCTCCTATAGTATCCTGCTAAGCCCATAAAGGATC
>ML847182.1:16766-34793 GCA_009831015.1 Picea engelmannii
TAGACCCGGTACCTCTTCCGGAAATACATCTCTATATTCTCTTAGTGTGGGGTGGTCTTCGAGGCTTGGTTTGTCATCTTCAACTGATTCCAACACCTGTATCGCATAAAGTGGACATCCCTTTCTGCAATACTTTCTCATTTTAAGGGTTGATATTCGTCTCACCGAGACAGGTTTTTGGATCCCTCGAAGGGTTATCCTTCTTCCTTCTTCACCTACACATTCTAAGGTTTTAT
Source organism: Picea engelmannii (assembly GCA_009831015.1). Lineage (NCBI taxonomy): Eukaryota > Viridiplantae > Streptophyta > Pinopsida > Pinales > Pinaceae > Picea > Picea engelmannii. Next base: position 17,003 of record ML847182.1, read on the forward strand.
GTTAACAGTCCAGTCTGGCTTTATATGTGGCTATCCAGTCCATACCAATCAACAGGTCATATGATCCTAGGGGTAGTATGTTAAGGGTTGCTTGGGTGGGGAATTCACCCATAGTGAATTGGCAAGCTGGTATGACCTCCGCTACCTTTCTTTTGGTGCCAGTGGCTAACTGTACCAACCATGGCTTGGCATGTTTATGTGGTTGTAATTTACACTTATCAACTGCCTTAGGAGCTATATAACTCAAATTTGAACCAGGGTCAATTAGAATAGACACTAGATGGTTGGTGATCATACCTTCCATCTCCACCACTGAAGCTTGGTGGTCAGCTTGTTTATTATCCAAGGCTGTATAGATTTGTGACACTCCTGGCCACATCATTGACAGTGGTAGCTTCTTGAACGTTGTAAATTTTCTGATTGTTCTGGTGTCGGTGTGGGCAGTCCCTCAGTAGATGTTCTTCTCCACAAACCCAACAATTCAAGGGTTCTCTCTTTGGGTTATCAATCTTTCCTGGGGTAGATCCAGAAGGTTTATTTCCACTCTGGGAGGGGAAATTATGCTGATGTACACTTCAGGTTGGGAAGCTCATACTTGAGTCTTTTTTATAGTTTTTAAATCTTGGGGATTTAAACCCCCTTTTCTGGAATCCCAAACTATTCTTCTGCTTCCAGCCTTCGCGAGGTTTTTTCCGATGCCCCAACTATTCATAACAATATCTTGCCTTTCGGATAGTGTCTTATAGGGTCTTTGGCTTGTCAAACTCAATCATGTTCTGATAGTCCTTAGGTAGTCCACTGATGAATCGTTGCACCTTTGCCTTTTATGCTTTTATATAGGGTACGTACCTCAGCAACTCAAGGAATCCGCTGACATATTCCTCTATGGTGAGTTGCCCCAGCTTGAGTTCATAGAATTCTTTAGTCTTTCCGTCGAAATACTTTTTCGACAGATACTTCTTCCTGAAGTATTTCTCAAACAGTTCCCAAGATAGGTCCTCTTTGCGAATCCCTTTTACATTCTTAAGGTCTTCCCACCAAATGGAAGCCTTTCCATTCAAGTTGAAAGTGGCTACTGGGGCCTTCAAGTTTTCTGAGAAGTCATGGACTCTGAAATACTTCTTTAGTCCAAGCAGCCAGGCCTCTGCTTCCTCCCCCTTCTTTATTTCACCGTCGAAAGAGGGTGGTTTGGCCTTCTTGAATTCTTCGAGATTGTGACTTTTGGAATGCTTTCGCTTCTTCCATTTTCTTCAGGAATAAGAACTAGTCCTGCTACTAGAAGATCCCTCTGAGTCGCCAGTTTCCTTTCCAGAGGAATCGTCCGACGCTTGCCCCTTATCTCTGGGGTGGACCTTTCTCGAGGTTCTCTTCCCAGTGTGGCCACTTAAAAGACCATGTTTTCGTATCTCAGGTGGACTTCGACTTTTCTTTGTCTGTCGTCGGCCCGCGTGACTGGTGTCAAGTCCATGTTGTAATTGTCTTTGTATGTCGGATAAACTCCGCGGCAAGACTGCATTAATTTCCATTTTTTCTCTTGCTCTTTTATCAACCTCTCGTTGTCGGCCTTGCATCTTTGTAGTTCGACCATGAGGTGTTGGTTGTGGGGCCTGATTATCTTCCTGATTCAGAGGTCCTTGCTTTCAGTCGTGTTTATACGCCATGAAGTATTTACACCCCATAAGTATGTACACTCTTCCACGCGGGGATTGCAGAGGGGGGGTACCCCCTCTGTGGGGTCCAGGGGCGCTATCCCCCTGGCTGGGGGGTCTGGGGGCAAGCGGACCCCTAGCGAGGGTTTGGCGGCAGTGTCCCCCGATGGGGGTTCGGGGGCGAAGCCCCCGAAGCAAAAATTTCCTTGTAAAAGTATATTGTAATTTCATTGTAAATTTGGACTGTTCATTATAAGGTCGCAGATCTAACGGTAGAGATTATGTTAGGGTTTTTTGCCCTAGAAGGCAACCCTCTTTTATGAGGGAAATTTATTGCGGCTATGGTTGATGGTGAATATTGCATTATGAGAGAGGAGACTGTGAGAGAAAGAAGAGGAAGTTACAACAGGTTTTGTTGTAGGTTGTATCCCTTCATTTGCTGGATAATAATAAAGGAAGGACCTGGAAATTTCTCTGGTGGACGTAGCCCACACTAGGTGAACCACGTAAATCTGTGTCTCTCTTGTATTGTGTGTCTTATGTGTTTTGTTTCTGCATTTGTTTTATTTTATTGCTCCGCGGTCCTGTTTTTCTAACATGAGGCTCCTCACAGTCTCAGCTAGATCTGGAGGGGTCTCTACCACTCTCCTTAAGTCAGACTCTTCGTCTCTATTATGGGAGCCATCCCCCACTTCGTGGTGCGTCACCATTCTATGCGTCTGCAGTTTCCCACGGTTGATCGTCCGCTTGTTGTGCAATAAAAACACTTGTTGTTAGTCAATATTTATATTCATTTATAACCAGCGCATAATTCATATTTTTCAAATGCATACACACAATAGGAATTTTTCATTCCTAACTTCGACTTTTGATAAACGAGATTAAGATAGAGGGTTACTCCTTTTTAAGAGTACTCCAAATGGAGTTTCTGCGCAACTCGTTCATGAGCCCAAGCAGGCCAAGTGTTGTAACCATGCTCTGATACCAATTTGTCACACACCCACTACGACAACCTAGATGTTTCATCTTTTTCTTCAACGAACAGAATCCCCGAGACTTCTATTGGGCCTAACGCAAACCCTCCCTTCCCTTATCCTCCTCGAAACAACCACAACCTGGCCTTAGCGCAAGCGCCTTTCACAACTCGCGAGTTGGGAGTCAAGACTCTCGACTCCCCTTTCTCCAAACACCGATACCCGAGATACGATACGGGTATGGCTCCCTTCTCACTAGCGCCTGCTAAATGTAACCGTAGGCTAGGCCAAACACTAGCACCACTCACAACATCGCTAGTTGAGGTGTTGAGCCCTCGTGCTCCTCCTTTGCAAATCCCTGAGGTGCGAGAGGTCAACGTTACGTGGACTCTACCAAAGCGACATGCACACACCACTTGTCTCCTCTGTTGTACTCTGCTCACGAGTTGTGTCGTTGTCACCCATCGCACGAGACCTCGGCTCTTGGCGTTTCGCAACCTTAGCGATCAGGGTGCAACTTCTTCATTCTGTGAAACCCCGAGCCACGATAAGTCAACAATGGGTTGATTCTTTCCCAGGTGACAAGTGTCCACCACCGGTCACCCGCTTCCTAGGCTAAATACTAGCACTACTCACATATCACGACTTCACGAGTTGGAGTGTTGAGCCCTCATGCTCCTCCTTCACGAATTCTCAAGATGCGATAAGTCAACAATGGGTTGACTCTTTCCCAGGCGACATGTGTCCATCACCTATCACCCGCTCCCACCTTTCTCTGGGCGCTTGTTGTTACGCTACCTGTCAACCACACGGTCCCCACCTAACGAATGTGCCATGTGTTCACATGAGCCCTCGGTGCTCGACACTTCGTGACTTCTGCAGTCGAAAAGAGATTATTTCAACCTTTGAACCCTCGATACGCGATACCACGCGGAGGTTCTGATCCAATGGCCACGATCACGTCGCGATCCTGCGAATCGTGAGTTTGTGCAGTCCTACCCTTGACCACCCCAAGTCACGAGTCAGGGAAATGCTACTCTCCTACCTGTGCAAAGGCTAAGATCGACGGTCAATAGAGCTCCGTCAGATCCTTGTATCTACGGTCCTGGGCCCCATCGCTACTTGCGAAGGCTAAAAGGGTTGAGGTGTTAACGCCTGCGCTCCTTCTCTAGATCCATCGGTCTTGACAGATTTGGGGTATTCCCGAAAGGATTTCGACCGTTCGTCTACCAAATGATAGGGTATTCTCTCTTTCTATAATTGGACTCGCTATCCCTTCTGAGCTTGAAACATGAAATCCAACTTCTTGGGGCTTCAAACTCCCATGACTCTGTGACCTTAGAGAGCTACCCTTTCTTGCATAAGGTTTCCAGACCCGGATCGCATGAACCTTCAGACGATTCTTGGGTGATCGTCCTTGATCTTAGTCGAGTCTCTAGGTAAAGGTTCGGTACGACTCCAAGGTTTATGGGGTAATTCCCAGGGAAGAGTACTCTTGAGGGGCCTTCCCAGAATATTACAAGAATCAAGCAAACAAGACAATTCTCAGTGGAGCGAACTCATGCCCCAGACTTAACCATTTGTACAGAAACCAGCGATGACATATAAGCATACACATGCATCCATTATTTCCATTTTAAAACACCATGCAATCATTCCACACAAAAATTATTATGGGCATATAAACATAAGCATGTATTCATGATATTCAATTCGAAATACAAGGCATAAAACACTTATCAGATCCACCGGCGTGATGCAACTGTTGAGAGGGGTGCTCGTTTCCACCCAACCGTAGGCTCAGTGACTCTAAATGGATTTACCACTAGCCACCCCGAGCTAGACCACGATGCTTTGAGGTTCAGCCTCCTACTTCCAGCTCAACAGAAGTCAAGGACGAAGGTTACTCTCCTTCTTCTGATATTCAGAATTCCATGCGTTTCCAGGGTTTCTCCAATTCTCTTTCGTGATCCCCCGTCGTGCACGCTCTCCTCCACCACATTTCCTCTCTTGCCAATTTGTCTGCAAGGGTTGCGTGTGGCACGAATTTCGTCGTCCGTGGTCAGGTTCGAGGGTTGTTACGGATGGGCAGTTCACCCCCATCCCCTCATTAACTCTTGAGGAGCCTCCCCACCTACCAATCTGACGGGAAATCCATTCCAGGTCAGAGAGTTTCTTTGGTCTTTGAGCAAGTAAAAACCAGTACAATATTGGCTCGGTGGAAGTATACGCAACCATTCCAGGTCCCTTCCACCACCTCTCATTAGCCATCGTGGTCTCTTTTAGCACATCCCCCTCCCAGCAGTTATGCAACACATATTCATATTATAATTTACATTCATCGACCTTTTATGCAAAGGTCCGTCAAATCAAACATTCACATCTTTGAGTTTGCCATAGTTCTTGGCCAACATAGTTATTTTTATAGACTGGGGTAAACAGGGTGTTACAACAGGTTTGACTCTTGAACAATATATAGCAAAGGATCTAGTACACCCACTAGTGCTCATCCACTAGGGGCACATCCATAGTGTTGTCCTATCTCTAGCTCACTGCATTACACAGAAGAACCAGATCTACACACGTTCACGTGTGCTCATCCACAGGCACGTCCACTCTACAAATCTTCTTTCCCACTACCTCACATAGGATAATCATATGGATTTTTCTCGTCAACTCTACTACTCAGAGGAGGCTAACACATCATCTTCATTTTTGTTCACATGACGATGCACCCAACACTTTGGGATTTCACACGTTCACCTTGTGCTCAGCCACACACACATCCAACTCAACAAATTGCCTTTCCCACTGGATAATCATCTGGAGTTCTTCTCAACTCTATGAATGGAGTATGCCATCTCTATGTTCCTAGTTGTCTCAGGCAGAAACCACGTACCCTTATTAGGGGCTTTCTCTTAGGTTTCTAAGTTGAGAGAAAGACTTACATAGCTGCAGTGATCCACACCTCATAGGTTTGTAAGCTGGAGAATGTCTCACATAGTTACATTCATCAACAAAGGTTAAGGTGCTCGGGGGTGGCTTCAGCCTATGGTTGGGTGACAATATTGTTATATTGTCTATGGTTAAACGAGCACATCCATTATTTCTAATAGGTTATGGGCCCACATTATCTTCAGAAAGTCTAACCGCTGGAAGATAGATTGGGAGGACTTGCTCAGTTGTAGTTGCAGTTGCATCCAGTTTGTGTTGCAACAATGAAACCCTAACCCTCTTGTTGAGGCACCTTAAATGAAGAAATTGACCTAATTTTTGGATAGCCCAGTGTGCCCTAGCCTAGTGCACCTCCTGGTATTCTCAGCAAGCCAAGACGTCAAGTTTGAGTTTTTGGTCAAAGTCAAAGGTTGACCAAGTCAAAGCAGTTATGACTTACTCTATGAAGTCAGAAAACAATTTAGAAGGGGCTTCTAACTTTAGAGTGTGGAAGACAAGGATTGACCTCATCCTTACCAAGAATAAAGTGTTGGACATCGTGAAAGTAAAGATCGTGGAACCACAATTCGAAGAAGGAAAAGAGAAGGAACCTCATAACGTTGAAGTTATGGAGAAGTTCAAAGACAATGACATCAATGCCATGAGTATCATAGTGAACTCTATAAAATACCACTTGATACCCTACATCTCCCATCTTGACTCATCTAAGAAGATGTATGATGCCCTAACAAACCTCTTCTCAGTCATAAACATTGGACAAGTAATGAGTCTGAAGAATGAGCTCCATGACATGAAAATGAATGATGATGACAACATAACAACATACCTTGTGAGAATATCTCAGTTAAGATATCAACTACAAGCTATTGAAGAAATCATTTCAGAGAAGGAACTGGTAAATATAGTACTCAATGGTATTCCCAAGACATGGGATTCATTTTCCGCAAGCATGAATACAAGGAAGGAGTGTCCCACATTTGAATAACTTTGGACTTGTTGTGCACAAGAAGAATCAATGATCAGTGCAAAAGAGAAACCCCAAAAGAAATACGATGATCAAGCCTTCACAACAAGGTTCAAGAATTTCATGAATAAAAAGAAGTTTGGCTCCAGGAAGAAATTGAATCAAGAGAAAGATACGTCAAAAATACAATGCTTCAATTGTCGAAAATATGGTCACTACAAGAATCATTGTCCCGAGTTAAAAAAAAGGAAGCAAACACACGAAGCATCAGTTGTCGAAGAAAGGGAACCCTCAAAGAAGGCCAAGCAGGATAAAACAAACTTCTTCTTCTCAGACAAGGTAACAATATTCTTCATAATTCTTGTACATACCATGTTTACATAGTTTCCGTACATATCTTGCATATCCATTTCTTAGAAGATAAGATGTTCAAAGAGAAACAATACCTATGGAAGAATAACAAAATAAGGATTGTTATCACGATGACAACAAGTCAAGCAATACACATGAAAAGATGAAGTACATCGACAACCCTTGGTAACAATTCATGTGGAAGCTATTAACATAAGCAACAGATGCAAAATAAGCCGAAATCAAAATCAAACTTGAAGAAATATGGAAGAAGTAAAAATTGAAAGAAGTCAACATTCAAGAGGAAATTAGAAAAAGACTTGTGACACTTGGCAGAAACCAATAAAGATGCAATCGGAAGCATGGACTCTCTTAGATGGAGGGATCCGATTATATAATTCCAAAAGAAGAGCATGCATGAAGCAAGGATTAGGAGGGAGATAATCCTAAATAATATGATCGATTGAGAATTACGAAGTATCTATCCATGTTCCCATCAATGGTAGCAGCCATGAAAAGCAGCATGTGTTCAGTTTGACTTTAGAAGAAATTTTCTTCGAAAAGAAGCCTTAAAGTATCCTTGGTTGTCCAACCACATCCATGATCCTATGATGAAAGGAAGAATTCAGAATCTTCAGGGCATGGAATCTATAGAAAAACTCGATGGACCCAAGAGCTAAAGAGAAATATGAAGAAGAACATGAAGATTCCAAGAGAGAACGAAAATCCAGAACAACCTATCATTATACCGAGAATCACAAGACTACCAGCTTGATCTGAACCCTCTAGAAGAAATCAAGCAGAAGAAATGGAAGTTGTGATAAAGAACTGTGTATGGAAGACTTATGAATGGAAGCATTGTGAGATCTAGAACTAAAGGTCCTCCCGGATAGAGGGAGAAGACTATGATGATAGCTTGTTCCAGTAACCAGACATACCTGAGCCATTATATCTCCTGCAATATCCGTGGGTTGGAGTTCACATCAGATGAATGTAAGGATTGTTCTCCTCAATAGAGTAATTGAACAAAGAAGTGTATGTAGAGCAACCTCAAGGTTTTGAGGTATAATAGAAAGAGACTCTTGTATGCATATGAAAGAAGATATTGTATGGATTAAAACAACCTTGTGCAGCGCCTCAAATGCACAACAGAAGTGTGGTGAAAACTTTCTATAACAGATATATTGTATCAGAATGGTTGCTCAGAAGTCCAGGATGATGAATTGCTAATCCATGACAAACTCTCATGATGATAGAAGAAGTGCCACTTGGATATGTTCTAGTTTGAGCCTTGCCACGATGTTGTGAGCTAGTAGGAAACAAAAGAGTTGAATCCAACTATGATATACTATAATGATCAAAGCTATATGAAGCCTTGAAAGAAAAACCAGTGTTCCAGACATACCAAAGTACTTTGAGATAGAGCATTACATTATCCATGATGAAGTCTAGAAAAGAGAAGTACTTCTCCAATATATTTCCATAGATGAGAAGATAGAAGATATTTTGGTAAAGCCTCTGTCCAAGAGGAAAAAAAAATTGTACTCAGAAGAACAAGTTGGAGCTCATGGAGACAACTTCCTTATTGAAAAAGGAAGAGATTACTCCCAGGTTGGGAGGGAGCACTGATGTGTTACTGATTTATGGACAATCATTTTTCAGTTCGAAAAATGGTCGAGGATGAGCAGTTCCTTTCCAGTTTGGAAAGTGGTTTGAGATTTCAGGCGGACGTGCATTTTCTAGTTTGGAAAATGGTCAATATCGGACGGTTATTTTCATAATGAAAATGGTTCGATAGATTATTGATGTAACATAGACATCGATTCCCCTTGTGGCCAGTGTGGGGGAATGGTCTAGGACAGTCTTTCTTCTTGGCAGTCACTCTCACTAGTGGTCAAGTAGAATGGTTCGCCTCGTAGGGTAGTCATTCTTTCGAAGTTCACAGTTCTGAGAACTTTCGAAGAATGGCTCATTCTGGAGGTTGGTGCAGGACAGTCATTCCCTAGGGCATACTCATTCTCTCCAGGTTGCACTTTGTTTAGTGATGGAGGAATGGCCCAGTTAGGTGAATGGTCCAGGTTCAACAATCAGGGATAAGCATTCCCTAGGGCAGACTCATTCTCTCCAGGTTGCACTTTTTTTAGTGCCGGAGGAATGGCCCAGATAGGTGAATGATCCAGGCTCATAAATCAGGACAGTTATTCTTCTATGCTTGAGAAGAATAGTCTAGATAGCTCATGGCTGATGTTTTACTTTCTGAGGGAAGATGCTCTTCCAGATCTCACAGATGTGAGTGGAAGAATGACCAAGATGACTCAGTTTATATCATGATATTTTCTTTTGTGCAGGTTGATATCAGATGATATGACCGCCATGGAGACTGTATGTCTCTAGATAGTAGATGTATGCTACTGTGGTGGATGTGTTCCATTGGTTGTGACTATGTGTCACTGATTGAGTAGTCGTGTACTACTTGGTGTGGTTGTGTACCACTGGATAGTAGTTATGTACTACTATGGATAGACACAATTGTGCTCTATTGAATGACATTGTTTTGATTGCCATGTAGACTATCAATAGTGTTGAAAATGATTATCAAGTAGATGGATAGTCATTTTTCTTTTGGACAAACATTCTCTAGGCAGAGAATTGTCCAGATAGAACAGATTGTTAGTGGACAGGTATTCTCCCTATGGAGAAATGTCCAGGTTGAAAGTTTGTTGACATGACATGGACTAGTATTTTCCTAAGGCGCAGATTGTGGCCCGATTAGGAAAAATGGTTCAGTACCGGTATTTTCTAAGGCATATAGGTTGATATGGATCTCTATGACTTGATTAGAAAATAGTCCTAGATTGACATTCTTATAGGAATGGTCTATGTAGTCCATGGGGTAGATTTTAGCATCTGTTGGGATAGTCATTCTTCTAGGACGTATGTCCAGATTAGAAGAATGGTCCTTGTATCACTCTATGGAGTAAGTGGCTTATTCAGTATCATGCATGATTACTCATATAGAGTATGGCTTCGAGAGATGATGAAGTTGATGCTATTAGGTGATAGTGATGATCGTGCTCATGATCTAATCATAAGATAGTTTGTACGACTACGATGATGCTATCATTTGAATGGTATGTTTGTGCTCAATACCATTACCTTCAATACCTCCCTAGCTAGGAGGGAGTGTTGATATTATGGTAGTTGCAAGAGGTATTTACCTCCACGTGTAACCCTGACAATAATAGAATATTCCAGGAAGCAAGAAGAAACCCTAAAGCATTGAACATAACCCTATAAGTCAATTCGGCTCAAGGAAATATTCAATATTAAGTATTTAGCCTCCAGACTGAGAAGTTAGCCTAGACAGGTCAGGAAAAACAATATAAATACAAGTAGCCAAACCTCATTTTGTATACACAGCTCTAAATTTCAGCTGGGAATAAGTGCACACTGTAGAAACTGGGCAAGTGCGCAAGTCTGGGTAGTAGTTGCAGCCGCAACTACTACAATTTGTATTCTCGGTTTAGGCTCAGACTTTCTATTGGTTATGGTTGGACTTTCTGATCAGTATTGCTTGGTGCATTAGCCTTGGTTGGCTATTGGTTTGGTTCCAGAATCATTCTCTGTCAAGGTTAAGGTGCTCAGGGGTGGCTTCGGCTTATGGTTGGGTGACAATATTTTTATATTGTCTGTCATGAAATGAGCACATCCATTATTTCTAACAGGTTATGGGCCCACATTATCTTCAGACAATCTAACCGTTGGAAGATAGATTGGGAGGATTTAATCAGTTGTATTTTCAATTTCAGCCAGTTTTTGTTGCAGCAACGAAAACCTAACCCTCTTGTTGGGGCACCTTAAGTGAAGAAATTGACCTAATTTTTGGATAGCCCAGTGCGCCCTAGCCTAGCGCACCTCCTGGTATTCTTAGCAAGCCAAGACATCAAGTTTGAGTTTTTGGTCAAAGTCAAAGGTTGACCAAGTCAAAGTAGTTATGACTTACTCTATGAAGTCATAAAACAAGTTAGAAGGGGCTTCTAACTTCAGAGCATGGAAGACAAGGATTGACCTCATCCTTGCCAAGAATAAAGTGTTGGACATCGTGAAAGGAAAGATCATGGAACCACAGTTCGGAGAAGGAAAAGAGAAGCAACCTCATAACGTTGTAGTTATGGAGAAGTTCAAAGACAATGACATCAATTCCATGAGTATCATAGTGGACTCTATAAAATACCACTTGATACCCTACATCTCCCATCTTGACTCATCTAAGAAGATGTATGATGCCCTAACAAACCTCTTCTCAGTCAGAAACATTGGACAAGTAATGAGTATGAAGAATGAGCTCCGTGACATGAAAATGAATGATGATGACAACATAACATCATACCTTGTGAGAATCTATTAGTTAAGAGATCAGCTACAAGCTATTGAAGAAATAATTTCAAAGAAGGAACTGGTAAATATAGTACTCAATGGTCTTCCCAAAACATGGGATGCATTTGTCGCAAGCATGAACACAAGGAAGGAGTATCCCACATTTGAAGAACTTTGGACTTGTTGTGCACAAGAAGAATCAATGATCAGTGCAAAAGAGAAACCCCAAAAGAAATACGATGATCAAGGCTTCACAACAAGGTTCAAGAATTTCAGGAATAAAAAGAAGTTTGGCTCCAAGAAGAAACCAAATCAAGAGAAAGATATGTCAAAAATACAATGCTTCAATTATCGAAAATATGGTCACTACAAGAATCATTGTCCTGAGTTAAAGAAAAGGAAGGAAACACACAAAGCATCAATTGTCGAAGAAAGGGAACCCTCAAAGAAGGCCAAGCAGGATAAAACAAACCTCTTCTTCTAAGACAAGGTAACAATATTCTTCATAATTCTTGTACATACCATGTTTACATAGTTTATGTACATAAATTGCATATCCATTTCTTAGAAGATAAGATGTTCAAAGAGAAACAATACCTATGGAAGAATAACAAGATAAGGATTGTTATCACGATGACTACAAGTCAAGCAATACACATGAAAAGATGACGTACATCGACAACCCTTGGTAACAATTCATGTGGAAGCTATTAACATAAGAGGAAATTAGAAAAAGACTTGTGACACTTTGCAGAAAGCGATAAAGATGCATATGGAAGCGTGGACTCTCTTAGATGGAGGGATCCGATTATATAATTCCAAAAGAAGAGCATGCATGAAGCAAGGATTAGGAGGGAGATCATCCTAAATAATATGATCCATTGAGGATTATGAAGTATCTATCCATGTTCCCATCAATGGTAGCAGCCATGAAAAGAAAAACGTGTTCGGTTTGACTTTAGAAGAAGTTTTCTTCGAAAATAAGCCTTAAAGTATCCTTGGTTTTCCATCCACATCCATGATCCTATGATGAAAGGAAGAATTCAGAATCTTCAAGGCATGGAATCTATAGAAAAACTCCATGGACCCAAGAGCTAAAGAGAAACATGAAGATTCCAAGAGAGAAAGAAAATCCAGAACAACCAATCATTATATCGAGAATCACAAGACTACCAGCTTGGTCTGAACCCTCTAGAAGCAATCAAGCAAAAGAAATGGAAGTTGTGATAAAGAACAGTGTATGGAAGACTTATGAATGGAAGCATTGTAAGATCCAGAACTAAAGGTTCTACCAAATGGAGGGAGAAGACTATGATGATAGCTTGTTCCAGTAACCAGACATACCTGAGCCATTATATCTCCTGCAATATCCATGGATTGGAGTTCACATCAGATGAATGTAAGGATTGTTCTCCTCAACAGAGTAATTGAACAAAGAAGCGTATGTAGAGCAACCCCAATGTTTTGAGGTATACCAGAAAGAGACTATTGTATGCAGATGGAAGAAGATCTTGTATGGATTCAAACAACTTGGTGCAGAGCCTCCAATGCACAACAAAAGTGTGGTGAAAAATTTCTATAACGGAGATATTGTATTAGAATGGGTACTCAGAAGTCTAGGATGATGGATATCTAATCCATGACAAACTCTCATGATGACAGAAGAAGTGCTACTTGGATATGTTCCAGTTTGAGCCTTGCCACGATGTTATGAGCTAGCATGAAACAAAAGAGTTGAATCCAACTATGATATACTATAATGATCATATCTATATGAAACCTTGAGAGAAAAACCAATGTTCCAGACAGATCAAAGTACTTTGAGATCGACCATTACATTCTCCATGATGAAGTCCAGAAAAGAGAAGTGGTTCTCCAATATATCTCCATAAATGAGCAGATATAAGATATTTTGGTAAAGCTTCTGTCCAAGAGGAAAAAGCTTGTGTACTCAGAAGAACAAGCTAGAGCTCGTGGAGACGACTTCCTTATTGAAAAATGAAGAGATTAGTCCCAGGTTGGGAGGGAGCACCGATGTGTTACTGATTTATGGACAATCATTTTCTAGTTCGAAAAATGGTCCAGGATGAGCAATTCCTTTCCAGTTCGGAAAGTGGTTTCAGATTTCTGATGGACATGCATTTTCCAGTTCGGAAAATGGTCCAGATCAGACAGTCATTTGTGTACTGAAAAATGGTTCGATAGATTGTTGATGTACCATAGACATCAATTCCCCTTATGGAAAGTGTGGGGAAATGGTCTAGGACAATATTTCTTCTTGGCAGTCACTCTCAGTAGTGGTCAAGTAGAATGGTCTACCTCGTCGGGCGAAGTTCATAGTTGTGAGAACTTTCGAAGAATGGCCTGTTTTGGAGGTAGGTGCGAGACAATCATTTCCTTAGGAAATGGTCCGAACAATCAATCCCTAGGGTAGACTCATTCTCTCCAGGTTGCACTTTATTTAGTGCTGGAGGAATGGCCCAGTTAGGTGAATGGTCCAGGTTCAACAATCAGGGACATGCATTCCCTAGGGCAGACTCATTCTCTCCAAGTTGCACTTTGTTTAGTGCTGGAGGAATGGTCCATATAGGTGAATGGTCTAGGCTCAGAAATTAGGACAATTATTCTTCTATGCTTGAGAAGAATAGTGCAGATAGCTCATGGTTGATGTTTTACTTTCTGAGGGTAGATGCTCTTCCAGATCTCATAGATGTGAGTGGAATAATGGCCCTAATGATTCAGTTTATATCATGATATTGTTTTTTGTGCAGGTTGATATCAGATGATATGATCGCTATGGAGACTATATGTCTCTAAACAATAGATGTATGCTACTGTGGTGGATGTGTTCCACTGATTGTGACTATGTGTCACTGATTGAGTAGTCTTGTACTACTTGGTGTGGTTGTGTACCACTAGATAGTGGTTATGTACTATTATGGATAGACACGGTTGTGCTCTATTGAATGACATTGTTCTGATTGCCATGTAGACTATCAATAGTGTTGAAAATTATTATCAGGTAGATGGATACTCAGTGTGCTTGTGGAAAGACATTCTCTAGGCAAAGAATTTTCCAGATAGAACAAATTGTTAGTGGACAGGTATTCTCCCTATGGAGAAAGGTCCAGGTTGAAAGTTTGTTGACATGACATGGACTAGTATTTTCCTAAGGCACAGATTGTGGCTCGATTAGGAAAAATGGTTCAGGATCGATATTTTCTAAGGCATATAGGTTGAGATGGATCTCTATGACTTGACTAGAAAATAGTCCTAGATTGACATTCTTATAGGAATGGTCTCTGTAGTCCATGGCGTAGATTTTAACATCTGTTGGGATAGTCATTCTTCTATGATGTATGTCCATATTAGAATAATGGTCCTTGTATCACTCTATGGAGTAAGTGGCTTATTCAACATCATGCCTGATTACTCAGATAGAGTATGGCTTTGAGAGATGATGAAGTTGATGTTATCAGATGATAGTGATGATGGTGCTCATGATCTAATCATAAGATAGTTTGTACGACTACGATGATGCTACTGGTTGAATGGTATGTTTGTGCTCAAGACCATTACCTTCAATACCTCCCTGACTAGGAGGGAGTGTTGATATTATGGTAGTTGCGGGAGGTATTTACCTCCATGTGTAACCTTGACAAGAATATAATATTCCGGGAAGTAAGAAGAAACCCTAAAGCATTGAACATAACCCTAGAAGTCAATTCGGCTCGAGGAAATATTTAATATTAAGTATTTAGCCTCCAGAATGAGAAATCAGCCCAGACAACTCAAAAAAACAGTATAAATACAAGTAGACAAACCTCATATTGTATACACAACTCAAAATTTCAACTGTGAAGAAGTGCGCACTGCAGAAACTGGGCAAGTGCGCAAGTCTGGGTAGTAGTTACATCCGCAACTACTACAATTTGTATTCTCGGTTTAGGCTCAGACTTTCTATTGGTTATGGTTGGACTTTCTGATCAGTCTTGCTTGGTGCATTAGCCTTGATTGGCTATTGGTTTGCTTCCATAATCATTCTATGTCAAGTTTAAGGTGGTTGGGGGTGGCTTTGGCCTATGGTTGGGTGACAATAATGTTATATTATCTATGGTTAAACGAGCACATCCATTATTTCTAACATTGAAAAGTGGTGCTATGAAAAAATACCTTGCTATGATAAACCCTAGCTTCCTCCACTCTTCCCTCTATCTCAGCCCGATGGCTTTGACCCTACAACCGACTTCTGAGATACGTTGATGCCAAGACCATTAAAATAAGCCCACTACCATGTGAATAAAACCACGACCATGACTCTGGAAAAATACATAGCGACCAAAAGGCAGTCCAAAAAACATACACAACAACCACATAGCAACTCGAATACGACTGGACAAGGTTACCCTCATAACTGTGAGGAAGTGGCCAGGAAGGATAAACAGAGTGAAACCCTCCAACAAAAAATAGAGCGATAATACTCATATCCACTCAAAAACCGCAGAGAGCCATCACGATTTTCACCACACAGAACAACCAGCGAATGCACAACTCAACCAACCAATTCTTTTACATGCAAATCGAACAGCCACACACTCATTCCAGGGAGAAAAACCACGCATTTACATTGTTGCAAATCTCAAGAAAACACAAACCAAAGCATTATTTATCCATCGTTCGTTCATACACAGAGCGTAATTCATGGATGGGTGAAAAAGAACCATACCTTTAACCAATAGCTTAAAAGGGGTGAATTGGTCGAGCATTTTCTTCCGAGGCTTGAATTTCGGAGCTTAACCACCAGCAAATTGAAATGAAACAATAACCATAATAGGGTGATGACCTGATGGGGGGAGGATGGAGTGACGTGCATTTACTGCACGTCGCTTCCATCTCCTCTTCATTCAATTCCAAAGTACACGATAACCAATACTCACCATATGGTTTAACCATGGCATTAATTTCCAAACCATTGAAATCTGCAACCACATTGCTTGCCAAATGCACCACCGAAAACATTCACATTAACCATTGCCAAACTTACATACCATACCATATGTATTTCCATATCAAATGCGCCCAATATAACTCAAATGCAAATCACATAGCCACTAACCAACCATTAATAGTTAGGATTAACACTAACTTGTTTTCATTTTAATTGCACATAACTCCTAGCATATCATAGCATAGATCCTTTCTTCTAGTTTTTTTTATAAGTTTCATCCTTTTGCTTTTGTTTACATCGTTACTAACATATTTCTTCTGCATGTGTAGCCAGGTAATAATCGGGGTGACATGATTAAACATAACAACTGTAATATATGCCATTCATAACATAAAATTAAAGCTTAGAATAATAGAACATCCCATACAATGTCACTATGTCAAAACGAAACCAAGACTGCATCATCAACCATATAAGACCCTGTAAGCAACATCGAAACAACAACAAAAAATGTGTGATCTGACTATCTCCGAGCCTCCAGTCTACAAGGGGGTCCCACCTACTAGTATTATATATCATTAGCATAGTTTAAATAATAGGATTTAACAATACTTTGCGGGCGAAATTCCTTGTTGCAATTTTTATCGTCAATAACCGGTACCTCCCAACCAACGCTAGGGGTACTCTTTTTCTCCCTTAGCCCCCCGAGCGGCAAAGGGGCCACACACACAACCATAAAATATACTCTAGCATCGAGCTCGCCTCGCAAGGTAGAGCCACCACTCTCTCTCAAGTTGGGTATCCCAATTCTTACTAGTAAAACTAGTAAAAAATTCTACAACATAACCTTACCCATAACCCATGTCATCCATCTCTCAACTCAGCCATTTGTTTTATAGAAATTTCCCACACTTGCACAATTAATTAGCTTTTTAATTAAAATAATTTAGAATTATCTCCCCCATACACTTGTCACCCTTTCCCCAATTTGCACAATTAAATCTACATTTTATTTTAATAAAAAATAATTTCCCTCACCCATCCTTAAAGTGCTCCTTAAATCACTCCTAGTTGTCTCTGTATTCCCTTTATTTCCAATTAATGACCGACGCCTTTCTAAAACTCAGTTGAGTTAAAATATGAATCTTCTCCTAGTTAGACTAGTGTTAACTAGACTCTAGATTCCTTTCTATGTGTACCCATTCCTTTAGCTTTATTCCATTGTTACCTTAAATTCCAATTTGGTAATTACTTGCACATATGTGTATTAAACCAATCTTTACATTTTTTTTTGTTAACCTTGAATTCTTAAATTGATTTACTTCATTCCCTCATATTTAATTTATAAATTTAGTTTTTAGTCTTCTTACTAACTTAAACTTAGGCTTAATTAAATTTTTAATTGCAAAGGATTAGACTCTTATAGGGATTATGATTAATACATTCATTCTTTAATTAATTAATTAATTCGACAGTGCTCAAGATTTTACAAGGTTTAACATTCGCTAAAAATTTTCTAGGCCACCTAGATTCATTGACTCAAATTTTAATTATGTGACGTGCCCTTCAAGAC
>ML847183.1:0-11684 GCA_009831015.1 Picea engelmannii
AACAACCTGATTGGTGACTTGCTCTCTCAGAAAATTGTATTTTATGGGAATATGCTTGGTCTTGGAGTGGAATATAGGATTCTTAGACACACTGATGGCACTAGTGTTATCACAATGAATTGGGATCAATGCAACATATTTGACCTCCAAGTCTGCAAGTGTCTGAATCATCCATAGTAACTGAGTGCAACAGGTAGCAGCAATAATGTACTCTGCCTCTATGGTTGATAAATAAATGGAAACTTATTTTTTACTAAGCCCTACTACTAATGAGTCACCCAGGAAGAATGCTCCTCCACTGGTGCTTTTTCTCTCATCAACATAGTTTGCCCAATCTGCATCTAAATAAGAAGTTAACTGAAAATTCTGATTTCTGGGATACCACAGACCATGAGTCATTATTTCTTTCAAATACCTGAATATCCTTTTGACAACTAGTAAGTGACTCTGTTTAGGGGCAGACTGATATCTTCCAACCATTCCTACAGCATGCATTATGTCTGGGCGAGATGCTGTGATGTACAACATGCTGCCTATCATTGACCTATATGAACTCTGATCAACATCAGGTGAGTCATCATCCTTGCTTAATTTGCAGCTAGTAACCATAGGTGTGTCCACATGTTTAGAATCTTCAATTTGAAACCTTTTCAACATTTCTCTTAGATATTTTTCTTGAGAAATGAACATCCCTTCATACCTCTGAGTAATTTGTAGACCAAGAAAAAATGACAGTTCTCCTATCATGGACATTTCAAACTTAGATTCCATGGCAGAAGCAAACCATTGTACCAATGGGTACTTATTACATCCGAAGATGATGTCATCTACATAGACCAATACGATGAGCAAATTATTATCCTCTGTTTTAATATATAGA
This sequence comes from Picea engelmannii, assembly GCA_009831015.1. Taxonomy (NCBI): domain Eukaryota; kingdom Viridiplantae; phylum Streptophyta; class Pinopsida; order Pinales; family Pinaceae; genus Picea; species Picea engelmannii. The sequence goes on from ML847183.1 coordinate 881, forward strand.
TTGCTTTCAGTTGTTCCTCTCTTGAACCCTTTGTCTTTGAGATACGTATCCAGTCTGTGATACCAGGCTCGAGGGGCTTGTTTTAACCCATATAAATCTTTCTTCAACTTGCATACTAAGTCAAGGTTATCAGATAGTTTGAAACCCTCTGGTTGTTCCATGTAGACTTCTTCACTTAAATCTCCATTTAGAAAGATGACTTGACATCCATTTGATATACTTTAAACCTTTTATGACAAGCATAGGCAAGAAACATTCTGATAGATTCTAATCTTGCTACGAGCACAAATGTTTCATCAAAATCCAGTCCTTCTATTTGAGCATATCCTTTACAGACTAACCTTTCTTTGTTCCTGACAACTTGTCCTTGCTCATTCAACTTATTCTTAAAGATCCATTTGGAGCCAATGATATTTTTATCTTCAGGTCTATGAACCATCTCCCACATATTTTTTTTCTCAATCTGATCAAGTTCATCATTCATTGCTTTAACCCAGTGGTCATCTTTGCTGGATTCATTAAAATTCTTGGGTTCCAGCATGGATATGAAAGCTATATGAGATTTTTCAATAGTTTTGATTATCTTTCTTCTGGTTTGTACACCTTTGTCTTTTTCTCCAATTATTTGACTTGCAAGATGATTCTTTTGAATGATTCTGGAGGAGGAATTTGAAGTTGACTACTGATTTGAGTTTGTCTGAGTGTCTGAGTCTTCATCTGATTCAGAGTCTTCATTTTCTGATTCTTGGACCTATTCATATTCAACTTTAGCTGTGTCTTCTATAGAAGACTCATTACAGTACATCTCTCTTGCTGGGATTCCTTCATCAATTTTTACATCAATGAAGTCAACCATTTTATGCAGCCTCTTATTATAGCATCTGTATCCTTTACTGTTTGTAGCTTACCCCAAGAAGATACCATCATTAGCCCTGTCATCATATTTTCCAAGGTTCTCATCATTATTCTTTATGTAGCATTTACTCCCAAAGACTTTAAAGTGTTTAATTGAAGCAGGTCTCCCAAGCCATAGTTCATAAGGTGTCTTGTCACTTTGTGGTCTGAGGTGGGATTTGTTAAGAACATGGACTACTGTGTGTATTGCTTCTACCCAGTAGGTTTGACCAATGTTCTTCTCATTCATCATTGTCCTAGCCATTTCTTGCACTGATCTGTTTTTCCTCTCAACTACTCCATTTTGTTGTGGAGTTCTTGGGATTGTGTACTCTCTCTTGATCCCATGATTATCACATAATTCCTTGAAGTCACTTGACATAAACTCTCCTCCTCGGTCTGATCTTACTGCCTTTAACTTATTGCCTGTTTGAGTCTTAGTTAAAGCCTTAAATATTTTAAACTTCTCAAATGCTTCAGCTTTTTCTTTGAGAAAGGAAACCCAAGTAAGTCTGGAGTAATCATCGATAATCAACATGAAGTAGTTTTCTTTACCTGTGCCTTCATGTCTTGATGGTCCACATAAATCCATATGAACTAGTTGGAGTGGTTTCTCTGTTGAAGTAAAGCTCTTGGACTTAAACCGTGTCCTGTTTTGCTTCCCTACTTGACAGGGTTTACACATTGAAGTTTGGGGCTTTGATATTCTCGGAAGATCTTTTACTGGTTTGAGTTTTTTGAGTTTGATTAAGTGGTCAAAGTTTAGATGTCCAAGTCTCCTATGCCATAACTAGCTTTCATCACGTCTTCTTAGATGACATTCTTCTCTATTTTCTTTCAGCACATATACATTATTTTCTATTCTTATGCCTTTGGCCACCACTTGTCCCGAGGTTACAGATTTTATCTTGCAGTCCTTGGACGTGAACACCACTTCACATCCTCTGTCACACATTTGACTTACACTGAGAATATTATGTTTCATCCCATCTACAAGTAGAAAATCTTGGGTTTTCCCTTTTCCATTACTTAAGCTCACCATCCCTTTGCCCTTTATTTTCCCTGGAGCATCATTTCCAAAGGTTACGTTTCTTGATTTTCTTTCACTTAGAGATAAAAAATTTCCTTTGTCTCCCGTCATGTGTTTGGAGCATCCACTTTATATATACCAAGGGTTCGTTTTTCTTTGAGTGGACAATACTAATCCACACTTGTCACTTTCCTTCTTCTTCCAAAACTTGACATTTTCAGCAGGGGATTTCGAATCTGGTTCATAGTTCCTTAACCAACAATCAATAGATTTATGTCCAAAGTTATGACAGGTGAAGCATTCAATCTCATTATTCTATAGGTCAAACTTATTGTTGCAGTGTTGTCTACTCATTGACTGTTGATTATTTCTAGGCCTCCTTAGTTGCATGTCCCTAGACTTAATTTGGCAATTTGCAATCTATGGAGGATTGATACTTGGCCGTATCATTCTTTGTTGTGGGAAGTATTTATTCATTTGAAATCTTAATTGCTCATGTCTAAGTCTCAAGGAACAATTTACAGCTTTGTGACCAAAGTTAGAACAGTAGAAACAATAGCCATGGAAAAATTCTTTGTACCTGGGATATGGTTGTCTTCTTTGTGCAAATCGATTTCTTCCATGATGATGACGTCTTTCAGTAGAAAGCACATTATTTCTTTGTTCTACATATTCAGTTCTGGCATCTTTTTCCTTACTCATCCTGGGCGGTTGATTGTCTTCCTTTGTTTCTGCAGGTTCATTGTTGTTATTGGTTGTACATTTGACAAACTTGATGGGTTCTTCATTTCTTGGCTTGCCACTACTTGATCCCTCTTCATAACCCAAACCGGTTTTCAACTTTGGATTCCTTTGCCGATTCAGGATGGTGGCTAATCCTTTTGAGGCTTTGATACTTGACATATTCTGATTATACAAGGCTTGGAACTTCTCCATCTCTTTCCTAGTTTTCACTATATCTTGTTCTAATGCTTCACATCTTGCCTTCTTTTCTAATAATTGTCGTTTCAGAATGTGTTTGATTTTCTTTGCCTCTTCTAATTCTACTTTTAGTAGGACAAGGTCTTCATCAGGTTTTTTACTGTCTTTCTCGAACTATATCAGCAATTGTCTTTTCTTTCTGTTCTTGATTCTTAGTCTGTCAATCTCTTCCAGTGCACTGATCAGTTCTCCTTCCATGTCAATCACATCTTCTTCTTCATAAAAATCACTCCATGTGTTGTTATTATCATAATCCTCTTTGGCCATAAGTATGAAGTCATTTAGTTTATCTTCAATAGATGATTCATTGTCTTCATCATCTGAAGGATCCTCATCATTGTTTACGCAAAGACTTTTCTTCTTAAAGTTATTCTCTTCAAAGAAATTTCTGTGTTTGTACTTCTTCTCATCATCACATGTTTGATCCTTTCCTTTGTGGGGACATTTATTTGCAAAATGACCTATTCTGCCATAGTTAAAACATTTAAAGGGAAGTTTACCTTTGTATTTTCCTGATCCCTTCTTCAGTCTCTTCACAAATTTCTCTTCAATTTCATCGGGCTTAGAATCCTCATTCTTGTTTGCCTTAAATGATGCTTCTCTGGAGGTGGGTTTATCTTTAACTATTCTCATTTCATATGCAGTCAATGTTCCTAGAAGTTGATCAAACTCCAAGGTTTTCAGATCATTTAGTTCTTCTATAGCGGAGATCTTTGGATTGAACCTATCTGGGAGAGATCTCAAGATTTTCTGAACTAAAGAAGGTTCCTCAATTGTTTCACCAAGTTATTTCATTGCATTTACATTTCTTCTACTCTCAGAAAGTATTTTTCAACAGTTTCATCTTCCTTCACCTTCAACTGTTCTAACTGTATTCTATAGGTTTGAAGCTTGGCATCCTTTACCTTTTCATTACCTTCATAACTTCTAATGAGTTTGTCCCACATTTCTTTGGCAGTTCCTAGGTGCATAACTTTTACGAATTCTGCTTCTGCAAGCCCACTCATATAGTATTCATAGCCTTAGCGTTGAAGCTAAATTCTAGTTTGTCATCCTTATTAGCTAGTATAATTGGCTTTACATAACCAGTATCTACCACATCCCATACATGTGCACCTAAAGTCATTATGTAGGTTCTCATTCTAACATTCAAGAAGGTAAATTTTGTTCCATTGAATAGAGGGGCCTTATTGGTTGAATTTCCTTCATGGCTTGACATGTTTAAGCTCTAGGATCTACCCTTAGACAAAAGGGGCTGGCTTTGATACCAATTGTTGGAAAACTGAGACAGGGGGGAAGTGAATCTTTTGTCACCGTGCTTAAACAATTATGCTTCTTTTAAATTCTTTACAAGGCAATCAATGATAATCACAATAATGCAGGAAAATAAGCAATGGCACATTCAACATCAGTCACATATATGAGATACATAGAGACAGATCTTTCCCAAGGAAACCCATAAAGGGTAAAAACCTCTTCTTCTTTATATGATAAGAATTATTTACATTCTTTACATTATCATAAATATGAGAACCTACTCATTGTGAGGCTACAACCTATGTTTTTGCAAGCTGCAAATTGCTGAGAGCACCAACTCTCTGTTTTCTCTAGCACCCACTAGAAGGAAGCACCAACTCCCTGGTTTCTCTAGCACCAACTAGAAGGAAGCACCAACTCCCTGGTTTCTCTAGCACCAACTAGAAGGAAGCTACTACTCCCTGTGTTCAAGAACCCACTTGAACCTCTGAGGACACTAGTCCTCCCTAGAATCTCCCTACCACCCTTGTTTATGAATATGAAATTCTGAAAGTTATTATAGTGATATAGCGTTCAAAAACAACTTACCAGTCTCATCACTGTTCTGCAAGATTTCGCTTCTCTGTCTTCCTCACTATCTTCCTGCACGCATCCATTTCACTTTTCTGTTCTTCTACCTCCTATGCTTTCTGCACCATTCCCATTCAATGCACCTTTTGTCTTCTGTCCATTTAAGCTGTTGCACCTCACCTCCTTCTTCACACATGCATCACTCACAACAACAACCACCCACTCTTCTTTTCTCCACATTCTTATATCTTGTGTGCATTTTGTGCATCCTCTGTATGCAATTGTTCTGTATCCTCTCTATGCCGAGTGCTCTACCTGTTCCACCTGGAAACTCTTCAGCTTATCTGTTTTGTTAAGCCCATCTCTCCATCATCACTGGGTGTCATCCTCAAATTCTTTCGCATCACTAGCAGTTAAGATTCTTCATCTTCTGTTACAGTCGAGCTCAACTACTCTGTTTCTGTTACAGGCTCCAATGCTCATCCAACTATTAATCACCTCTACAAACAATCGGTTTTCTACTTGCAGATGCCTTGAGCTTCTCCACCTCCTCTGTCAATCACCCCGAAGTGTCTTTGAGTCCTCTGGCAGAAACCATCAGTGGTTTATGGCAGTTACACTGTGACGTGCAACAATAGCCCTCCGATTTGACTCAATTTCATCTGCACCGTTGGATGAATTTCATTAGTCTTGCATTCATTTCGGCATTCCGCTCTTCAGCATTTCAGGATTTGTGTGACCAAGTGTCTCTACAGTCCATGTCGCGATCCCCGAAATGGAGCTTGGTTTCTCTAGCTCTTTCCTCTATCTCTCGCCGATGTGACCAATGGTTGTGACCATAGCCTTATTCAAAAATTTCATTTCACAATTTCGCGTTTTGACACTTCAACATTTCGGTACTCCTGTGGTGAAGTTTTTCGACACTTCAACTCCTAGTATCCGAAACTCCGAAATGGAGTCAGATCAATGGTCCGGTACTCCAGCGTTTCTCATTTCGGCAAATCGACATTTCGGTATTCCTGTGGTAAAGTTTCTAGAATCTCCAATTTGCAGTGCCCGAAACTCCGAAACGGAGCTTGTCTGTGAGATTTCGTGACTTCGGGTTTCGCGATTTCGGGACTCCTCTGATGAAGAGTCTTTACTCTTGAATCCTCTTGCTCCCGGTATCCGAAAATATGGTATGGAGTCTTTATCATTTCTTGACTTCGAGTTTCGTGACTTCGGGACTCCTTGTGATTAGAGTCTTTGTCATTTCCATCTCCTGATATCCGAAATCCTGGTATCTAGTACTCCAAGTGATGCACCTGTTTCGGGTTTTCACATTTCGACACTTCGAGACTCCTGATGATGTGAGTCTCTGACATATCTATCTCTCGGTAACCAAAATCCCGGTATCCAACATTCCAAGCGATGCGCCTATTTTGGGTTTTCACATTTTGACACTTCGGGACTCCTGATGATGTGAGTCTCTGACATCTCCATCTCCCGGTAACCAAAATCCCGGTATCCAACACTCCGAGTGATGTGCCTTTTTTTTTCTTCAGGTTTTGGGATTTCTCATTTCGGCACTTCAGGAGTCTTGATGAAGAGAGTCCATGACATCCCTATCTCCCGGTATCTGAAACTACGGTAGTCGAAATTTCGCGCGATGCGCCTATTTCGTGATTTCGGGGTTTCGCATTTCGCGACTTCAGGACTCTTGTGTTGGAGAGTTTCGACTCTTGACTTCTCCATCTCCCGGTAACCGAAACTCCGAAATGGATTCTTTGTTGAGGTGATTTTTCGAGGTTTTGCATTTCACCTTGCTCGTTAAAGAACGTGTAAGTTTTCCTGGATCCATTGTCGGTTGGACCTCTAGCTCATATCTGACGTTCATCGGGAAATCTTCAATGAGATCCATCACTGCATACCTTGATCTTGTTGATATTTCTCTGCACCATCTTCCCAAAAGACTTCTGGTGCCCACCTGGCACATCCTTCCTGTACTCAAGCCATCATCGCTGGTGTACTTGCCATCAATGACAAGCATACTCTGCCTGTAAAACATGCCAACACATTTGTCAAACCAAAGGGCATGACCAACCATTCAAAAAGACCTTATTGTAACTTGAAGGTGGTATTCCATACATATGTATGTTCTATTGGCACCTGGTGCTAGCCAGACTTCGGATCAATCTTACTAAAGTATTTGCCCCCCATGAGCTAATCAAGGAGGTCATAGATTTGGGGAATCAGGTACCAGTTCCAGAATGTGATTTTCTTCAGGGCCCAGTAATCAATGCAGAGTCACCATGTATGGTATTTCTTTTGCACCAGTACGATTGGGCTCCCACAAGGCAATGATCTGGGACAGATGTGCCCCTTGTGGAGAAGTTCTTGGATCTCCCTCTTGATCTCCTTGTTTTCCAACAAAGAGCGGTGGTAGACCGACCCATTGGGTAGCGGTGCACGTGGGGTCAGAGCGATGGGATGCTTGACCTGACAGTGCAGAGGTACCCCATTAGAAGAGGAGAAGACATCTGATTATTCTTCCATGACCTTATCCACTTTCTTCTGTTGTGCAAAGAGATCGGCCGCGAAGGCCTTGGATGTGGCTGCAATCTTTCTCTTACTCTAAGAGCGAATCACGAAGAAGACAAATTTCTCGGTCTGAGAGATGACCTTCCTGCATTTCTTGGCTGAGATGAAGGAAATAACACTAGGAGGGACTGCCTTGGGTATTCTATACAATTTCTTGTTCAAAGTAATAATAACACTACGAGGCCTAGAATCATATACAACATGATGTTTCCATAAATAAGGTTGGCCCAAAAAAACATTACAAACTTCAAGAGGAGAAACATCACACAATACCTCATATATAAAGGGCTTGATGTCGTATGATAGTCGACACTGTTGGATGACGCGGAGATCGCTTCCTTGGCGGAGCCATCAAATGGTGTAGGGCTGCGGGTGTGACATTGTCGGCAGGTCCAGCTGCTTGATGACCTCTGCTGCAATGAGGTTATTTTGACTACTGCTATCAACGATGAAGTGCAGCGGGGTGCCTTTTACCCACATCTGCGAATGGAAAAGGCACTTGCCTTGTTCTGGCTCGTCTGGTTCATTAGGCTGGAGCTTGGTGGTAGAAATAGTGGCACTTGGCTCCGTGTCAATGATCCGTCTTCCCCTTTTTGGTTCTGACTCAGAGTTAGAACCCGCATTTGATTCAGAGTATTTCACTTTGGCCACTAGTGACTTCTTTGAGTGACAATCAGTAGTGTTATGCCAAGGGATCTTATGGAAGTCGCACCACTTCCCGGTATCCTTATTTGTCTTTCCGGTGTCCTTCTTTGCTTGTGGGTTGGACTGGTTGTCCTGATACTATCCATCTTTGCTCTATCCTTTGTTCTGTAGGCTGGGGCTGACCTTTCCTGGTTTTTTCCGTGAGGGGTTCCCAGGCCCAAATTGTCACGTCTTTTGTTTGAGCTTCTGCTCGATTTTGACGACATATCGATAGGCCGCGCCCAAGGGTGAGATGTCCATAAATTCCATTTTGGTATGGATGTATCTATGTAGAGCACTGTGGTACTTGAACAATAGATGTCACTTTGAATATTTGATACCCATCTTGGTGCACAGGGTATGGAAGATATTTGTGAAATCTGGCACTGCTTGGTCTCTTTCTTGCCGCAGTGTGGTCCATTTGGTATACAAGTCATCATAGCTTCTGATAGGGTAGTATTGTTCCTTAATATCATCGCTGAAGTATTCCCAGGTGGTCGTGACTGTAAATAATGAGGGTTCCTCTGTTTCCTTTTTCTCACAGAAAGTTTCCCACCAATCTTTGACATGGAGAACGACTTTGAGGAGCGCAAAAGTAATTTTTTCTCTATTTGAAAAGTTATGGACAAAAAAATACCCTTCTAGTATATTTAACCACTTGTCTACAACATCCGCGTCTATATGACCTTCAAATATAGGAATATCAAAGTTGATTTGTTCCTTGAAGGGGGCGGTGCCTCTGCTCGAGGAAGATGCGTTGCTTGTTGGTAGCCGACGAAGGATTTGTGCGAAACTATCCATCATCTCGTTCCTGTGTTGTGTGAGAGATTCCTCAAGCAACATTTTGAAAGGATCTCTTGTCCCGTCATATTTATTTTCTCCTACCATGAGAGGTCATTTGGGCATGCGAGAGATTTTGTCCTCAAGAGAAACAAGCTCGAGACCCAATTCTTTGTACCCTGACCTCATTGGGGACATGCATTAAGAAGACAAGGAGCAGACCACTCTGATACCACTGATCCATATTTTGTGAGAAGAACGAAATAAATACATATTATTAAAATATGCTTAACACAAAATAACAAAGATACAATAAAACAAGTTTTCTATTCAATAAGGAAATAAGCTGAAACTATAAAATGTAGCGGAAAACAAGCTTGCTAGAATGGTGGCGTCTTATCTCTGAGAAGAGATGTGACAACTGCACTCATTCACAAGAAGATGATTACAATGAGGATCTGAAGGCCTTTTTACAATAAACAGGAATGTCAAAAACCCTATACATCCAAAAACCTAATCTTAGGAGATGAAGCACACAAAGTCATGTGGGCCTCGTTTAGATAAGTTAGTCGGTCAACTTCCCGGTGTCGTAACTTTTGCATACGATCTCCATTTTAGGTGCACGATAGCCCGTTGGAAAGGTCTATCCGAGGACTACACATTTTTTTCTGATCTAGTAAAGGGAATTTTTGACTGTGGCGATCTCTAAAAATGTTGTTTAGGGCCTCAAGACAGCCCTGCAAGTCAGGGACCTAAAAATTAGGAAAAAAACTGCCAAAATGAACTAGTTGGAATAGGTGGGAGGCCACCGATATTCATATGGATCAATCCTCCCCCCTTAGGAAGCAATGGTCTCCATTGCGTGGATTTCCCCCATCATATGAGGAAATTTGTGCTGAATTTGACCTCGGGTGAGCCACGTGCCTTGGTGCAGGAGCTTCCCTCCTTTGACAACTCGATAAAGTTGGATCCTTTGTTGTCAGGTGCCCTTGATATGTGTGTCCAAAGTTTGATCAATGGATTCCTGTTGCATGCAGTCAGGGTTGATTTTTGTTGGTGTCAACTGATTTTCTATCTCCGAGGTGTCCAATATTGGTGGGAAATATGGCCGAAGGAGAGCCACGTTGAAGACTGGGTGCAGGCCAAGGAAAGGGGGAATGTTGAGCACAAAATCATTGTCACCCACAGCCTTGGTGATGGTGTATGGCCCATACCAGAGTGGGCGAAGATTTCGATGGGGCCCTGTAAGGCGTTCTTTCTGCAAGTGCAACCAAAATGTGTCACCTACCTGAAACTTATGTGGCACAGGGTGTTGATCATAGCGCTGCTTGTACTCGGCATTGGACTTCTGTAAAATATCCTGAACCTATTGGTGGATGTTGTGGATCCTCTCAATGAACCGGGTGGCTTTGTCAGCTTTTGGTGGAACAAGAGATGAGTCGACCGAGGTGTTCACCAAGGGCAGTGCAACATCCATGGGGCCCAATGGTTGGAATCCCAACCCCACCTGAAAGGTGCTGTGGCCAGTTGAGATATGCAGGGCTCAGTTGTAGCTATGTTGAACATAGGGAAGACTCTTATCCCATGTGATGGAGTGCTTGGAATTGTACATGTACAGGATATGTATGATCATCTGATTGACGACTTCAGTTTGGCCATCTATCTGGGGGTGGAATGCAGTGGATTTGGTGAGCTTGGTATCCAGCAATGACCAGAGGCTCGACAAGAATGTGCTGAGGAACCGACTGTCTCGATCTGAGAAATGGTTTTTGGGATCCCAAAGTGTACCCATACACGTTCAAAGAGGAGTTAGGAAGTGGCGTCTATAGTGATTCTCTTCTTGCAGGCGACCATAATCACCATCTTGGAAGAGTGATCAACAACCACAAAAACACAGTCATTTCCCCTCTTGGTGGACGAGAGGCCTGGCATGTAGTCCATGGAGATGGATTCCCACGGCTTGTCAGGGGTTGGAAGAGGGGTGTACAGGCCTTGTTTCTTAGTGGTCGGTTTGACAATAATGCAGGC
>ML847183.1:11784-22022 GCA_009831015.1 Picea engelmannii
GTTTAGGGTTCACTTAGGTCATTTAATTCACCGAATTTGCAGAGCCGACCCTGATTCGAGGGTCAAATCATCTCGGGGGCCGGTCCATAGGCGGTCGGGAGGCTGACTTATGCAATTAATGCACCGTATTAGCAGATGCGCGGATTTTTGTGTTGACAGGCGCGCGTCGGAGCGCGCATGCGCTGATAACACGTTTTTGTCCCGCGCATATGCGCGCGCATCAAGCTGTTGTAAAGCGCCCTTCAATTTTTGGCTACTTGGTATAGTTTTTGACCCTTCTGGAATGCTATGAACTTAATTCAGTGCCATGAATGACTTCATTGCTGTTTTGATGATGTGGAGTTCTTGTCGCCATGTGCAAACGAAATTTCAGTGATAACAGGGAGGATTGATCCATATGGATTTTGATGGCCTCCCACCTATTCCAACTAGTTCATTTTGGCACTTTTCCAGTTTGGCAGTTCTTTTCCTAGTTTTCAGGTCCCTGACTTGCGGGGCCATTTTGAGGCCATAAACAACGTTTTTAGAGATCGCCACGGTCGAAAATTCCCTTTCCTAGATCAAACAAAAATGTGTATTCCTCAAATAGACCTTTCCAATGGGCTATCGTGTGCCTAAAACGGACATCGTATGCAAAAGTTACGACCCCGACAAGTTGACCGACTAACTTACCAAAACGGGGCCCACATGACTTTTGGCGCTTCATCTCCTAGGGTTATGTTTTTGGATGTCTAGGGTTTTTGACATTCATGTTTACTATAAATAGGCCTTCAGAGCCTCATTGTAATCATATTCTTTCGAATGAGCGCAGCCGTCACATATCTTCTCAGAGATAAGCTTCCACCATTCCAGCAAGCTTGTTTTCCACTGCATTTTACAGTTTCAACTTATTTCCTTATTGAATAGAAAACCAGTTTTACTGTATCTCTGTTATTTTGTGTTAATCATATTTTAATAATATTTATTCATTTTGTTCTTCTCACAAAATCCAGATCAGTGGTATCAGAGCGATCTTCTCCTTGTCGTCTTAATGCATGTCCCCAACGAGGTCAGGGTACAAAGAATTGGGTCTCGAGCTTGTTTCTCTTGCAGACAAAAGCTCTCGCATGCCCAAATGACCTCTCATGGAAGGAGAAAATAAAAATGAAGGGACAGGAGATCCTTTCAAAATGTTGCTTGAGGAAGCCCTCACACAACAGAGGAACGAGATGATGGATAGTTTCGCGCAAATCCTTCGGTGGCTACCAACAAGTGATGCATCTTCCTCGAGCAGAGGATTCGCCCCCTTCCAGGTACAAATCAACTTCGATATTCCTATATTTGAAGATTATATAGACGTGGATGTTGTAGACAAGTGGTTGAATCTACTAGAAGGGTATTTTTCTGTCCATAACTTTTCAAATAGAGAAAAAAATACTTTTGTGCTCCTCAAAGTCATTCCCCATGTCAAAGATTGCTGGGAAACTTTCTGTGAGCAAAAGTAAATAGATGAACCCTCATTATTTACAGTCACGACCACCTGGGAATCCTTCAGGGATGTTATTAAGGAACAATACTACCCTTTCAGAAGCTATGACGACTTGTATACCAAATGGACCACACTACGGCAAGAAAGAGACGATGGAGTGCTAGATTTCACAAATATCTTCCATATCTTGTGCTCCAAGCTGGGTATCAAATATTCAGAGCAACATCTGGTGCTCAAGTACCACGGTGCTCTGCATAGATACATTCAGACCGAAATGGAATTTATGGACATCTCTTCCTTGGTCGTGGCCTATCGATATGCCGTCAAAATTGAGCAGAGGCTCAAACAAAAGACATGACAATTTGGACCTGGGAACCCCTCACAGAAAAAACCAGGAAAGGGCGGCCCCAACCTACAAAACAAAGGATAGAGAAAAGATGGACAGTATCAGGACAACCAGTCCAAGCCGCATGAAAATAAGAACACTGGAAAGACAAAGAAGGATACCAGGAAGTGGTGCGACTTCTATAAGAGCCCTTGGCATAACACTGTTGATTGTCACTCAAAGAAGTCACTGGTGGCCGAAGTGAAAGCCTTTGAATCAAATGTGGGTTTTGAATCTGAGTCAGAACCAGAAAGGGGAAGAGGGATCATTGACGTGGATCCCAGTGACACTATTGCTACCAACAAGCTCCACCCTAATGAACCAGTGGATCCAGAACAAGGCGAGCACCTTTTCCATTCACAGGTGTGGGTAAAAGGCACCACGTTGCACTTCATCGTTGATAGCGATAGACAAAAGAACCTCATATCAACAGAGGTTGTCAAGCGGCTGGACCTGCCGACAATGTCGCGCCCGCATCCCTACACCATTGGATGGCTCTGCCAAAGAAGCGATCTCAGTGTCAGCCAACAGTGTCGACTGTCATACGGCATCAAGCCCTTCAAAGACGACGTATTGTGTGATGTTTCTCCTCTCGAAGTTTGTAATGTTCTTTTGGGCCAACCTTATTTGTGTAAATGTCATGTTGTATATGAGTCTAGGCCTCGTAGTGTTATTATTAATTTGAACAAGAAATTGTAAATGATGCTAGAGGAAGTCCCTCCTAGTGATATTTCCTTTATCTCTCTCGAGCAATGCAAGAAGATCATCTCTCAGACCAGAAAATTTGTCTTATTTGTGATTCACTCTCAAAGTATGAGAAAGATCGTAGCCACATAACAGAAGCAAGTGGATAAGGTTGTGGAAGAATAATCAGATGTCTTCTCCTCTCTTACTGGGGTACCTCTACACTACTAGGTCAAGAATCCCATCGATCTAACCTCAGGCACACTGCTACCCAATGGGTCGGTCTACCATTACTCTCTGTTGGAAAATGAGGAGATCAAGAGGCGGATCCAAGAACTTCTCCACAAGGGTCACATCCTTCCCATCTCATCACCTTGTGGGAGCCCAATCGTACTGGTGCAGAAGAAAGATGGGACCTAGTGACTCTACATTGATTACCGGGCCCTGAATAAAATCACAGTCTGAAACCAGTACCCGATTCCCCAAATCGACAACCTCCTTGATCATCTCACGGGGGGCAAATACTTCAGTAATATTGATCTGAAGTCTAGCTACCACCAGGTCCCAATAGAACATACAGATGTATGGAAGACCGCCTTCAAGTCAAAAGAAGGTCTTTTGGAATGGTTGGTCATGCCCTTTGGTTTGACAAATGCTCCAGCAACTTTTATGAGGATGATGGATGATATCCTGTGACCTTTCACCCATACTTTTGTAGCGGTGTATCAGGATGACATCCTCATCTACAGCAAGACTTGGGCGAAAAACTTGCAGCATATTTAGCAGGTTCTACACACCCTGCGAAAACACAAACTATATGCAAACTTGGAAAAATGCTCCTTCGGCATGGACAGGGTCCACTACTTAGGCTACATCATTGATCAGCATGGTTTTCATGTGGATCCAGCCAAGATCCAGGTCATTCGTGACTGGCCATTCCCAACTACACTCTCTGAGCTTCGAAGCTTCTTGGGCCTCACCAATTTCTATCGAACGTTCATGTTGGGATTCTCTCATATTCCATGGGCCCTCAGCCAAGTAACCAGGGGTGGCGGTAAGAAAAAATTTGTGTGGGGCCTGTCCCAACAACAAGCCTTCGATGACTTGAAGTAGCACTTGTTCTCATCCCTGGTACTTTCATTACCAAACCTGCAACATCCCTTTGATATCGAGACATATGCTTCATACTATGTTGTGGGCTTCGTTCTCACTCAACATGGCCACCCCATGGCGTATCATAGTGAGACACTATCAGATGTTGTTCATAAGTACCCTAATTACGACAAAGAAATGTACTCCAGTCAGTGGAGACATTACATTCTGCTGAAGGAGACAGTCATCCACATTGATCACAAGCCACTGCAATTCATGCAGACCCAAGGCAAATTGTAGAATCATCACCATCAGAATTGGGAAACATAATTACAGCAGTTCCACCTCAACATCAAGTATAAAACAGGAAGTACCAACCGAGTTGTCGATTGCCTCAGCCGACCTCCAATCGCGGCATTCACCACGGTGCTAGACTCTTTCGGCTATGAGACCTATGGATGGCCCCACCTCTATGAGACAGACCCTGACTTCTCCACAACCTACCAAATGTTGGGAGAAAACTCAGTGGTCATTGATTTCCATCTTCAGGACATGTTGTTGTGTTGTTTGGGCCATCTCTACATTCCATCAAGTGAGTGCAAGAAGCTAATCTGGGAATCTCACTACAGTCGGGTGGCAGGACACTTTGGCATCAAAAAGACAGTGGCAGTGCTACAAAAACATTTTTACTGGCCGAAACTTCGACAGGATGTTGCGAAGTATATCAGGTCCTGCACCGCATGTGCTGTTTCCAAACCGACCACTAATAAACATACCTATACACCCCTCTTCCTACCCCTGACAAGTCATGGGAATCCATCTCCATGGACTAGATGTCAGGCTTCTCGTCCACCAAGAAGGGAAATGACTGTGTTTTGTGGTTCTTGATCACTTTTCCAAGATGGCGACTCTGGCCGCCTGCAAGAAGAGCATCACTACAGAGGCCACTACCAAGCTCTTCTTTGGATGTGTCTGGGTACACTTTGGGATCCCAAAAACCATTGTCTCAGATCGAGATAGTTGGTTCCTCAACACATTCTGGTCGAGCCTTTGGTCGCTGATAGATACCAAGCTCACCAAATCCACTGCATTCCACCCTCAGATAGATGGCCAAACTGAGGTCATCAATCGGATGATCATACATATCCTGTGCATGTACAATTCCAAGCACCCTCGTACATGGTATGAGAGCCTTCCATATGTCCAACATAGCTACAACCGAGCCCTGCATAGCTCAACTGGCCATAGCCCCTTTCAGGTGGGGTTGGGATTCCAACCATTGGGCCCCATGGATGTTGCACTACCCCTGGTGAACACCTCGGTCGACTCGTCTCCTGCTCCACCAGAAGCTGACAAAGCCACCCGGTCCATTGAGAGGATCCACAACATCCACCAACATGATCAACACCGGGTTCCACATAAGTTTTAGGAGGGAGACAAAGTTTGGTTGCACTTGTAGAAAGAACGCCTTACAGAGCCCCACCGGAAGCTTCGCCCACTCAGGTATGGGCCATACACCATCAACCAAGTTGTGGGTGACAATGCTTTTGTCCTCAACATTCCCCCTTTCCTTGGCCTGCACCCAGTCTTCAACGTGGCTCTCCTTCGGTCATATTTCCCACCATTATTGGACACCACGGAGATAGCAGAGCAGTTGACACCAACATAACTCAACCCTGACCACATGCAAAAGGAATCTAGTGATCAGACTGTGGATAAAAATATCAAGGGCACCCGACAGCAAAGGATCCATCTTTATCGAGTTGTCAAAGCAGGGAAGCTCCTGCACCAAGGCAAGTGGCTCACCCTGGACCAAATTCAGCACAAATTTCCTCATCTGATGGGGGAAATCAATGCAATGGAGACCATTTCTTCCTAAGGGGGGTGGATTGATCCAAATGTATGTCGATGGCCTCCCACCTATTCAAACTATTTCATTTTGGCAGTTTTCCAGTTTAGCAGTTTTTTTCCTAGTTTTCAGGTCCCTGACTTGCGGGGCCATTTTGAGGCCCTAAACAACGTTTTTAGAGATCGCCACAGTCAAAAATTACCTATTTTAGATTAGAAAAAAATGTGTAGTCCTTGGATAGACCTTTCCAACGGGCTATCATGCGCCTAAAGTGGAGATCGTATGAAAAATTTATGACCCCGGGAAGTTGACCGACTAACTTACCCAAACAGGACCCACATGACTTTTGGTGCTTCATCTCCTAGGGTTAGTTTTTTGGATGTCTGGGGTTTTTGACGTTCCTGTTTATTGTAAAAAGGCCTTCTGAGCCTCATTGTAATCATATTCTTGCGAATGAGAGCAGTCGTCATATCTCTTCTCAGAGATAAGCCGCCACCATTCCAGCAAGCTTGTTTTCCACTGCATTTTACAGTTTCAGCTTATTTCCTTATTGAATAGAAAACCAGTTTTATTGTATTTCTGCTATTCTATGTTAAGAATCTTTTAATAATATGTATTCTTTTCATTCCACTCACAAAATCTAGATCAGTGGTATCAGAGCAGTCTACTCCTTGATGTCTTAATGCATGTCCCCAATGAGGTCAGGGTACAAAGAATTGGGTCTCAAGCTTGTTTCTCTTGAGGACAAAATCTCTCGCATGCCCAAATGACCTCTCACGGCAGGAGAAAATAAAGATGATAAGGTCATGGAAGAATACTCATATGTCTTCTCCTCTCCTACTGGGGTACCTGTGCACTGTCAGGTCAAGCATCTCATCGATCTGACCCCAAGCGCGCCGCTACCCAATGGGTCGGTCTACCACCACTCTCTGTTGGAAAACGAGAAGATCAAGAGGAAGATCCAAGAATTTCTCCACAAGGGGAACATCTGTCCCAACTCATCGCCTTGTGGGAGCCCAATCGTACTAGTGCAGAAGAAAGACGGGACACGGTGAATCTGCATTGATTACCAGGCCCTGAATAAAATCACAGTTCGGAACTGGTACCCGATTCCCCGAATCAACGACCTCCTTGATCAGCTCACGGGGGCCAAATAGTTCAGTAAGATTGATCTAAATTCTGGCTACTATCAGATCCCAATAGAACATACAGATGTATGGAAGACTGCCTTCAAGTCAAAAGAATGTCTTTTTGAATGGTTGGTCATGCCCTTTGGTTTGACAAATGCTCCAACAATGTTTATGAGGATGATGGATGATATCCTACAACTGTTCACCAGTACTTTTCTAGTGGTTTATCTGGATGACATCCTCATCTATAGCAAGACTTGGGTGGAACACTTGCATCATATTTAGCAGGTTCTGCACACCCTGTGACAGCACAAATTATATGCAAACTTGGAAAAATGCTTCTTTGGCATGGGCAAGGTCCACTACTTAGGCTACATCATTGATCAGCATGGTGTGCATGTGGATCTAGCAAAGATCCAGGGCATCCATGACTGGCCAGCCCCAACCACACTCTCTTATCTTCGAAGCTTCTTGGGCCTCGCCAATTTCTATCGTAGGTTCGTGATGGGATTCTCTCATATCGCATGGGCCCTCAGCCAAGTACCCAGGGGTGGAGGTAAGGCAACATTTATGTGGGGCTTGTCCCAACAACAAGCCTTTGATGACTTGAAGCAGTGCTTGTGTTCATCCCCAGTACTTTCATTACCAAACCTGCAGCATCCATTTGAGATCGAGACAGATGCTTCAGACTATGTTGTGGGCGTCGTTCTCACTCAACATGGCCACCCCATGGAATATCATAGTGAGATGTTATCAGATGTTGTCTGTAAGTACCCTAATTATGACAAATAAATGTACTCCATTGTGCAATCCTACCACTAGTGGAGACATTACATTCTGTGGAAGGAGACAGTCATCCATATTGATCACTTCCACTGCAGTTCATGCAGACCCAAGGCAAATTCCAGAATCAATGCCATCATAAGTGGGCCACATACTTACAGTAGTTCCACCTCAACATCAAGTATAAAACAGGAAGTACCAACCGAGTTGTCAATTGCCTCAACTGACCTCCAGTCGTGGCACTCACCATAGTGCTATACTCTTGCGTCCATGAGACCTCTAGATGGCCCCACCTCTATGAGACAGACTCTGACTTCTCCACCACCTACCAAATGTTGGGAGAAAACTCAGTGGTCTCTAATTTCCATCTTCAGGATGGGTTGTTGTGAATTCTTGGCCATCTCTGTGTTCCATCAAGAGAGCGTGCGAAGCTGATCTGGGAAGCTCACTACAGTTGGGTGGCAGGACACTTTGGCGTCGAAAACACAGTGGCAGTGCTACAAAAACATTTCTACTGGCCGAAACTTCGACAGGATGTCGGTAAGTATATCAGGTCATGCATCGCCTGCATTATTGTCAAACCGACCACTAAGAAACAAGGCCTGTACACCCCTCTTCCAACCCCTGACAAGCCGTGGGAATCCATCTCCATGGACTACATGCCAGGCCTCTCGTCCACCAAGAGGGGAAATGACTGTGTTTTTGTGGTTGTTGATCACTCTTCCAAGATGGTGATTATGGTCGCCTGCAAGAAGAGAATCACTATAGACGCCACTTCCTAACTCCTCTTTGAACGTGTATGGGTACACTTTGGGATCCCAAAAACCATTTCTCAGATCGAGACAGTCGGTTCCTCAGCACATTCTTGTCGAGCCTCTGGTCATTGCTGGATACCAAGCTCACCAAATCCACTGCATTCCACCCCCAGATAGATGGCCAAACTGAAGTCGTCAATCAGATGATCATACATATCCTGTACATGTACAATTCCAAGCACTCCATCACATGGGATAAGAGTCTTCCCTATGTTCAACATAGCTACAACTGAGCCCTGCATATCTCAACTGGCCACAGCACCTTTCAGGTGGGGTTGGGATTCCAACCATTGGGCCCCATGGATGTTGCACTGCCCTTGGTGAACACCTCGGTAGACTCATCTCCTGTTCCACCAAAAGCTGACAAAGCCACCCGGTTCATTGAGAGGATCCACAACATCCACCAATAGGTTCAGGATATTTTACAGAAGTCCAATGCCGAGTACAAGCAGCGCCATGATCAACACCCTGTGCCACATAAGTTTCAGGTAGGTGACACATTTTGGTTGCACTTGCAGAAAGAACGCCTTACAGGGCCCCATAGAAATCTTCGCCCACTCTGGTATGGGCCATACACCATCACCAAGGTTGTGGGTGACAATGATTTTGTGCTCAACATTCCCCCTTTCCTTGGCCTGCACCCAGTCTTCAACGTGGCTCTCCTTCGGCCATATTTCCCACCAATATTGGACACCTCGGAGATAGCAAAGCAGTTGACACCAACAAAAATCAACCCTGACTGCATGCAACAGGAATCCATTGATCAAACTTTGGACACACAGATCAAGGGCACCTGACAGCAAAGGATCCAACTTTATCGAGTTGTCAAAGGAGGGAAGCTCCTGCACCAAGGCACGTGGCTCACCCGGGGTCAAATTCAGCACAAATTTCCTCATATGATGGGGGAAATCCACGCAATGGAGACCATTGCTTCCTAAGGGGGGAGGATTGATCCATATGAATATCGGTGGCCTCCCACCTATTCCAACTGGTTCATTTTGGCAGTTTTTTTCCTAATTTTTAGGTCCCTGACTTGCAGGGCTGTCTTGAGGCCCTAAACAACATTTTTAGAGATCGCCACAGTCAAAAATTCCCTTTACTAGATCAAAACAAAATGTGTAGTCCTCGGATAGACCTTTCCAATGGGCTATCATGCACCTAAAATGGAGATCATATGCAAAAGTTACGACACCGGGAAGTTGACCGACTAACTTATCTAAACGAGGCCCACATGACTTTGTGTGCTTCATCTCCTAAGATTAGGTTTTTGGATGTATAGGGTTTTTGAAATTCCTGTTTATTGTAAAAATGCCTTCAGATCCTCATTGTAATCATCTTCTTGTGAATGAGTGCAGCTGTCACATCTCTTCTCAGAGATAAGACGCCACCATTCTAGCAAGCTTGTTTTCCGCTACATTTTATAGTTTCAGCTTATTTCCTTATTGAATAGAAAACTTGTTTTATTGTATCTTTGTTATTTTGTGTTAAGCATATTTTAATAATATGTATTTATTTCGTTCTTCTCACAAAATATGGATCAGTGGTATCAGAGTGGTCTGCTCCTTGTCTTCTTAATGCATGTCCCCAATGAGGTCAGGGTACAAAGAATTGGGTCTCGAGCTTGTTTCTCTTGAGGACAAAATCTCTCGCATGCCCAAATGACCTCTCATGGTAGGAGAAAATAAATATGATGGGACAAGAGATCCTTTCAAAATGTTGCTTGAGGAAGCTCTCACACAACACAGGAACGAGATGATGGATAGTTTCGCACAAATCCTTCGTCGGCTACCAACAAGCAATGCATCTTCCTCGAGCAGAGGCACCGCCCCCTTCAAGGAACAAATCAACTTTGATATTCCTATATTTGAAGGTCATATAGACGCAGATGTTGTAGACAAGTGGTTAAATATACTAGAAGGGTATTTTTTTGTCCATAACTTTTCAAATAGAGAAAAAATTACTTTTGCGCTCCTCAAAGTCTTTCTCCATGTCAAAGATTGGTGGGAAACTTTCTGTGAGAAAAAGGAAACAG
>ML847183.1:25903-46711 GCA_009831015.1 Picea engelmannii
AGAGTTGGTGCTCTCAGCAATTTGCAGCTTGCAAAAACATAGGTTGTAGCCTCACAATGAGTAGGTTCTCATATTTATGATAATGTAAAGAATGTAAATAATTCTTATCATATAAAGAAGAAGAGGTTTTTACCCTTTATGGGTTTCCTTGGGAAAGATCTGTCTCTATGTATCTCATATATGTGACTGATGTTGAATGTGCCATTGCTTATTTTCCTGCATTATTGTGATTATCATTGATTGCCTTGTAAAGAATTTAAAAGAAGCATAATTGTTTAAGCACGGTGACAAAAGATTCACTTCCCCCCTGTCTCAGTTTTCCAACAATTGGTATCAAAGCCAGCCCCTTTTGTCTAAGGGTAGATCCTAGAGCTTAAACATGTCAAGCCATGAAGGAAATTCAACCAATAAGGCCCCTCTATTCAATGGAACAAAATTTACCTTCTTGAATGTTAGAATGAGAACCTACATAATGACTTTAGGTGCACATGTATGGGATGTGGTAGATACTGGTTATGTAAAGCCAATTATACTAGCTAATAAGGATGACAAACTAGAATTTAGCTTCAACGCTAAGGCTATGAATACTATATGAGTGGGCTTGCAGAAGCAGAATTCGTAAAAGTTATGCACCTAGGAACTGCCAAAGAAATGTGGGACAAACTCATTAGAAGTTATGAAGGTAATGAAAAGGTAAAGGATGCCAAGCTTCAAACCTATAGAATACAGTTAGAACAGTTGAAGGTGAAGGAAGATGAAACTGTTGAAAAATACTTTCTGAGAGTAGAAGAAATGTAAATGCAATGAAATAACTTGGTGAAACAATTGAGGAACCTTCTTTAGTTCAGAAAATCTTGAGATCTCTCCCAGATAGGTTCAATCCAAAGATCTCCGCTATAGAAGAACTAAATGATCTGAAAACCTTGGAGTTTGATCAACTTCTAGGAACATTGACTGCATATGAAATGAGAATAGTTAAAGATAAACCCACCTCCAGAGAAGCATCATTTAAGGCAAACAAGAATGAGGATTCTAAGCCCGATGAAATTGAAGAGAAATTTGTGAAGAGACTGAAGAAGGGATCAGGAAAATACAAAGGTAAACTTCCCTTTAAATGTTTTAACTATGGCAGAATAGGTCATTTTGCAAATAAATGTCCCCACAAAGGAAAGGATCAAACATGTGATGATGAGAAGAAGTACAAACACAGAAATTTCTTTGAAGAGAATAACTTTAAGAAGAAAAGTCTTTGCGTAAACAATGATGAGGATCCTTCAGATGATGAAGACAATGAATCATCTATTGAAGATAAACTAAATGACTTCATACTTATGGCCAAAGAGGATTATGATAATAACAACACATGGAGTGATTTTTATGAAGAAGAAGATGTGATTGACATGGAAGGAGAACTGATCAGTGCACTGGAAGAGATTGACAGACTAAGAATCAAGAACAGAAAGAAAAGACAATTGCTGATATAGTTCGAGAAAGACAGTAAAAAACCTGATGAAGACCTTGTCCTACTAAAAGTAGAATTAGAAGAGGCAAAGAAAATCAAACACATTCTGAAACGACAATTATTAGAAAAGAAGGCAAGATGTGAAGCATTAGAACAAGATATAGTGAAAACTAGGAAAGAGATGGAGAAGTTCCAAGCCTTGTATAATCAGAATATGTCAAGTATCAAAGCCTCAAAAGGATTAGCCACCATCCTGAATCGGCAAAGGAATCCAAAGTTGAAAACCGGTTTGGGTTATGAAGAGGGATCAAGTAGTGGCAAGCCAAGAAATGAAGAACCCATCAAGTTTGTCAAATGTACAACCAATAACAACAATGAACCTGCAGAAACAAAGGAAGACAATCAACCGCCCAGGATGAGTAAGGAAAAAGATGCCAGAACTGAATATGTAGAACAAAGAAATAATGTGCTTTCTACTGAAAGACGTCATCATCATGGAAGAAATCGATTTGCACAAAGAAGACAACCATATCCCAGGTACAAAGAATTTTTCCATGGCTATTGTTTCTACTGTTCTAACTTTGGTCACAAAGCTGTAAATTGTTCCTTGAGACTTAGACATGAGCAATTAAGATTTCAAATGAATAAATACTTCCCACAACAAAGAATGATACGGCCAAGTATCAATCCTCCATAGATTGCAAATTGCCAAATTAAGTCTAGGGACATGCAACTAAGGAGGCCTAGAAATAATCAACAGTCAATGAGTAGACAACACTGCAACAATAAGTTTGACCTATAGAATAATGAGATTGAATGCTTCACCTGTCATAACTTTGGACATAAATCTATTGATTGTTGGTTAAGGAACTATGAACCAGATTCGAAATCCCCTGCTGAAAATGTCAAGTTTTGGAAGAAGAAGGAAAGTGACAAGTGTGGATTAGTATTGTCCACTCAAAGAAAAACGAACCCTTGGTATATATAAAGTGGATGCTCCAAACACATGACGGGAGACAAAGGAAATTTTTTATCTCTAAGTGAAAGAAAATCAAGAAACGTAACCTTTGGAAATGATGCTCCAGGGAAAATAAAGGGCAAAGGGATGGTGAGCTTAAGTAATGGAAAAGGGAAAACCCAAGATTTTCTACTTGTAGATGGGATGAAACATAATATTCTCAGTGTAAGTCAAATGTGTGACAGAGGATGTGAAGTGGTGTTCACGTCCAAGGACTGCAAGATAAAATCTGTAACCTCGGGACAAGTGGTGGCCAAAGGCATAAGAATAGAAAATAATGTATATGTGCTGAAAGAAAATAGAGAAGAATGTCATCTAAGAAGACGTGATGAAAGCTAGTTATGGCATAGGAGACTTGGACATCTAAACTTTGACCACTTAATCAAACTCAAAAAACTCAAACCAGTAAAAGATCTTCCGAGAATATCAAAGCCCCAAACTTCAATGTGTAAACCCTGTCAAGTAGGGAAGCAAAACAGGACACGGTTTAAGTCCAAGAGCTTTACTTCAACAGAGAAACCACTCCAACTAGTTCATATGGATTTATGTGGACCATCAAGACATGAAGGCACAGGTAAAGAAAACTACTTCATGTTGATTATCGATGATTACTCCAGACTTACTTGGGTTTCCTTTCTCAAAGAAAAAGCTGAAGCATTTGAGAAGTTTAAAATATTTAAGGCTTTAACTAAGACTCAAACAGGCAATAAGTTAAAGGCAGTAAGATCAGACCGAGGAGGAGAGTTTATGTCAAGTGACTTCAAGGAATTATGTGATAATCATGGGATCAAGAGAGAGTACACAATCCCAAGAACTCCACAACAAAATGGAGTAGTTGAGAGGAAAAACAGATCAGTGCAAGAAATGGCTAGGACAATGATGAATGAGAAGAACATTGGTCAAACCTACTGGGTAGAAGCAATACACACAGTAGTCCATGTTCTTAACAAATCCCACCTCAGACCACAAAGTGACAAGACACCTTATGAACTATGGCTTGGGAGACCTGCTTCAATTAAACACTTTAAAGTCTTTGGGAGTAAATGCTACATAAAGAATAATGATGAGAACCTTGGAAAATATGATGACAGGGCTAATGATGGTATCTTCTTGGGGTAAGCTACAAACAGTAAAGGATACAGATGCTATAATAAGAGGCTGCATAAAATGGTTGACTTCATTGATGTAAAAATTGATGAAGGAATCCCAGCAAGAGAGATGTACTGTAATGAGTCTTCTATAGAAGACACAGCTAAAGTTGAATATGAATAGGTCCAAGAATCAGAAAATGAAGACTCTGAATCAGATGAAGACTCAGACACTCAGACAAACTCAAATCAGTAGTCAACTTCAAATTCCTCCTCCAGAATCATTCAAAAGAATCATCTTGCAAGTCAAATAATTGGAGAAAAAGACAAAGGTGTACAAACCAGAAGAAAGATAATCAAAACTATTGAAAAATCTCATATAGCTTTCATATCCATGCTGGAACCCAAGAATTTTAATGAATCCAGCAAAGATGACCACTGGGTTAAAGCAATGAATGATGAACTTGATCAGATTGAGAAAAAAAATATGTGGGAGATGGTTCATAGACCTGAAGATAAAAATATCATTGGCTCCAAATGGATCTTTAAGAATAAGTTGAATGAGCAAGGACAAGTTGTCAGGAACAAAGAAAGGTTAGTCTGTAAAGGATATGCTCAAATAGAAGGACTGGATTTTGATGAAACATTTGTGCTCGTAGCAAGATTAGAATCTATCAGAATGTTTCTTGCCTATGCTTGTCATAAAAGGTTTAAAGTATATCAAATGGATGTCAAGTCATCTTTCTAAATGGAGATTTAAGTGAAGAAGTCTACATGGAACAACCAGAGGGTTTCAAACTATCTGATAACCTTGACTTAGTATGCAAGTTGAAGAAAGATTTATATGGGTTAAAACAAGCCCCTCGAGCCTGGTATCACAGACTGGATACGTATCTCAAAGACAAAGGGTTCAAGAGAGGAACAACTGAAAGCAATCTATATATTAAAACAGAGGATAATAATTTGCTCATCGTATTGGTCTATGTAGATGACATCATCTTCGGATGTAATAAGTACCCATTGGTACAATGGTTTGCTTCTGCCATGGAATCTAAGTTTGAAATGTCCATGATAGGAGAACTGTCATTTTTTCTTGGTCTACAAATTACTCAGAGGTATGAAGGGATGTTCATTTCTCAAGAAAAATATCTAAGAGAAATGTTGAAAAGGTTTCAAATTGAAGATTCTAAACATGTGGACACACCTATGGTTACTAGCTGCAAATTAAGCAAGGATGATGACTCACCTGATGTTGATCAGAGTTCATATAGGTCAATGATAGGCAGCATGTTGTACATCACAGCATCTCGCCCAGACATAATGCATGCTGTAGGAATGGTTGGAAGATATCAGTCTGCCCCTAAACAGATTCACTTACTAGTTGTCAAAAGGATATTCAGGTATTTGAAAGAAATAATGACTTATGGTCTGTGGTATCCCAGAAATCAGAATTTTCAGTTAACTTCTTATTTAGATGCAGATTGGGCAAACTATGTTGATGAGAGAAAAAGCACCAGTGGAGGAGCATTCTTCCTGGGTGACTCATTAGTAGTAGGGCTTAGTAAAAAATAAGTTTCCATTTATTTATCAACCATAGAGGCAGAGTACATTATTGCTGCTACCTGTTGCACTCAGTTACTATGGATGATTCAGACACTTGCAGACTTGGAGGTCAAATATGTTGCATTGATCCCAATTCATTGTGATAACACTAGTGCCATCAGTGTGTCTAAGAATCCTATATTCCACTCCAAGACCAAGCATATTCCCATAAAATACAATTTTCTGAGAGAGCAAGTCACCAATCAGGTTGTTTAGGTTCAGTACATTCCAACCACAGAAAAAATAGCAGACATATTTACTAAACCCCTAGCTAAGACCCCTTTTGAATATCTCCGACAGAAGCTAGGTGTCATCCTGTTTCACACCTAAGAGATTCCATCCTGTTAGGGGGAGTCTTGTATTGATTGCATATCTGATACCTCCTAAAAATACTGCAACAACTTAGGGGGAGTGTGTATTCTTTGACATTGATGTTAAAGGGGGAGAAAAGAACAGGTATGGGGGCCTTTGTTGCCATCAATGCCAAAGAGGGAGATTGTTGGCATGTTTTACAGGTAGAGTATTCTTGTCATTGATGGCAAGTACACCAGTGATGATGGCTTGAGTACAGGAAGGATGTGCCAGGCGGGCACCAGAAGTCTTTTGGGAAGACGTTGCAGAGCAAGATCGACAAGATCAGAGTATGCAATGATGGATCTCATTGAATATTTCCCGATGAACATCAGATATGAGCCCGAGGTCCGACCGGTGTTGGATCCAGGAGAACTTACATGCTCTTTAACGAGCAAGGTGAAATGCGAAACCCCAAAAAATCACCTCAACAAAGACTCCATTTCGGAGTTTCAGTTACTGGGAGATGGAGGAGTCAAGAGTTGAAACTCTAGAACACAGGAGTCTCGAAGTCGCAAAATGTGAAACCCCGAAATCGCGAAATAGGCGCATCGCTCGAAGTTTCGGCTACCAGAGTTTCGGATACCGGGAGATAGGGATGTCACGAACTCTTGTCATCATGAGTCCCAAAGTGTCGAAATGCGAAATCCTGAAACCCGAAAAAAAAAAAGGCACATCACTTGGAGTGTTGGATACTGGGATTTATGTTACCGGGAGATGGAGATGTCAGAGACTCACATCATCAGGAGTCCCAAAGTGCTGAAATGAGAAAACCCGAAACAGGCGCATCGCTTGGAGTGTTGGATACCGATATTTCAGTTACCAGGAGATGGATATGTCAGAGACTCACATCATGAGGAGTCCCGAAGTGTCGAAATGTGAAAACACGAAACAAGCACATCTCTTGGAGTACTAGATATTGGGAGTCCCAAAATCACGAAACCCAAAGTCGCGAAATGTCACAGACAAGATCCGTTTCAGAGTTTCAGGAACCGTGACTTGGAGAGTCTAGAAACTTTACCACATGAATACTGAAATGTAAATTCACCGAAATGAGAAATGTTGGAGTACCGAACCGTTGATCTAACTCCATTTCGGAGTTCTGTATACCGGGAGTTGAAGTGTCAAAACACTTCACCACAGGAGTACCGAAATGCTGAAGTGCCAAAACGTGAAATTGCGAAATGCAGTTTTTGAATAAGGCTATGGTCACAACCATTGGTCACGTCGGCAAGAGATAGAGGAAAGAGCTAGAGAAACCAAGCTCCATTTTGGGGATCGCGACATGGAGTGTCAAGACACTTGGTCACACAAATCCCAAAATGTCGAAGAGCAGAATGCCGAAATGAATGCAAGACTAATGAAAGTCATCCAACGGTGCATATGAAATTGAGTCAAATCGGAGGGCTATTGTTGCATGTCACAGTGTAACTTCCAGAAACCACTGATGGTTTTTACCAGAGGACTCGAAGACACTTCAGGGTGATTGACAGAGGAGGTGGAGAAGCTCAAGGCATCTGCAAGTAGAAAAATGACTGTTCGTAGAGGTGATTAACATTTTGATGAGTGTTGGAGCCTATAACGGAAACAGAGTAGTTGAGATCGACTATAACAGAAGATGAAGAATCTTAACTACTGGTGATGCGGAGGAATTTGAGGATGAAACCCAGTGATGATGGAGAGATGGGATTAACAAAACAGAGAAGCTGAAGAGTTGCCAGGTGGAACAGGCATAGCACTCGGCATGGACAGGATGCAAAACAATTTCATACAGAGGATGAACAAAATGCATAGGAGATATAAGAATGTGGAGAAAAGAAGAGTGGGTGGTTGTTGTTGTGAGTGATGCATGTGTGAAGAAGGAGGTGAGGTGCAACAGCTGAAATCGACAGAAGACAAAAGGCGCATTGAATGGGAATGGTGCAGAAAGCAAAAGAGGCAGAAGAACAAAAAAGTGCAATGGATGCGTGCAGGAAGACAGTGAGGAAGACAGAGCAGTGAAATCTTGCAGAACAGTGATGAGACTAGTAAGTTGTTTTTGAACGCTATATCATTGTAATAAGTGTCAATAATTCAGATTCATAAACAAGGGTGGTAGGGAGGTGCTAGGGAGGACTGGTGTCCTCAGAGGTTCAAGTGGGTGCTTGAACACAAGGAGTAATAGCTTCCTTCTAGTTGGTGCTAGAGAAACCAGGGAGTTGGTGCTTCCTTCTAGTTGGTGCTAGAGAAACCAGGGAGTTGGTTCTTCCTTCCAGTGGGTGCTAGAGAAAATAGAGAGTTGGTTCTCTCAACATGTTGCATCTTGAAAAAATAGAGGTTGTAGCCTCACAATGAGTAGGTTCTCATATGTATGATAATGTAAAGAATGTAAATAATTCTTATCATATAAAGAAGAAGAGGTTTTTACCCTTTATGGGTTTCCTCGGGAAATATCTGTCTCTATGTATCTCATGTATGTGACTGATGTTGAATGTGCCATTGCTTATTTTCCTACATTATTGTGATTATCATTGAGTGCCTTGTAAAGAATTTAAAAGAAGCATAATTGTTTAAGCACGGTGACAACTGATTCACCCCCCCCCCTCTCAGTTGTCCAACAAAAAGCTCCAACAACTTTTATGATGATGATGGATGATATCCTGCGATATTTCACCGGTACTTTTGTAGTGGTGTATCTGGATGACATCCTCATCTATAGCAAGACTTAGGTGGAACACTTGCATCATATTCACAAGTTCTGCACACCCTACGACATCACAAACTATATGAAAACTTGGAAAAATGCTCCTTCGACATGGACAGGGTCCACTACTTAGGCTACATTGTTGATCAACATGGTTTGCATGTGGATCCAGACAATATCCAAGTCATCTGTGACTGGCCAGCCCCAACCAACCTCTCTGACCTTCGAAGCTTCTTGGGCCTCGCCAATTTCTATTGCAGGTTTGTGTTGGGATTCTCTCATATCGCATGGGCCCTTAGCCAAGTAACCAGGGGTGGCGGTAAGGAAAAATTTGTGTGGGGCATGTCCTAACAACAAACCTTCAATGACTTGAAGCAACACTTGTGCTCATCCCCGGTACTTTCATTATCGGACCTGCAACATCCCTTTGAGATCGAGACAAATGCTTCAGACTATGCTCTGGCATCACTCTCCCTCAACATGGCTACCCTGTGGAGTATCATAGTGGGAAGCTATCAGATGTTGTCCTTAAGTACCCTACTTATGAAAAATAAATGTACTCCATTGTGCAAGCCTGCCGCCAGTGGAGACATTACATTCTGGGGAAGGAGACAATCATCCACACTGATCATAAGCCATTGCAGTTCATGCAAAGCCAAGGCAAATTGAAAAATCACCGCCATCAGAAGTGGGCCACATATTTATAGCAGTTCCACCTCAACAACAAGTATAAAACAAGAAGTACCAACCAATTTGTGGATTTCCTCAGTCAACCTCCAGTCGTGGAACTCACCACGGTGCTAGACTCTTGCATCCATGAGACCTCTGGATGGCCCCACCTCTATGAGACAACCCTGACTTCTCCACCACCTACCAAATGTTGGGAGCAAACTCAGTGGTTGTTGATTTCCATCTTCAGGACGGGTTGTTGTGTCATCTAGGCCATATCTGCATTCCATCAAGAGAGCGCGCAAAGATGATCGGTGAAGCTAACTACATTCGGGTGGTAGGACACTTTGGCGTCGAAAAGAAAGTGGAATTGCTGCAAAAACATTTCTATTGGCCAAAACTTCGATAGGATGTCAGTAAGTATATCAGGTCCTGCACCGCTTGCATTATTTCCAAACTGAAAACTAAGAAACATGGTATGCACACCCCTCTTCCTACCCCTGACAAGCCATGGGAATCCATCTCCATGGACTACATGTCAGGCCTCCCATCCACCAAGAGGGGCAATGACTGTGTTTTTGTAGTTGTTGATCGCTTTTCCAAGATGGCGATTCTGGTCGCCTGCAAGAAGAGAATCACTGTAGAGGCCACTGCCGAGATCTTATTTGAACACGTTTGGGTACACTTTGGGATCCCAAACACCATTTTCTCAGATCGATACAGTTGGTTCCTCAACAAATTATGGTCGAACCTCTGGTCACTGTTGGATACCAAGCTCAGCAAATCCACTGCATTCCACCCCCAAACAGATGGCCAAACTAAGGTTATTAATCGGATGATCCTACATATCCTACGCATGTACAATTCCAAGAACCCCCGCACATGGGATGAGATTCTTCCCTATGTCCAAAATAGCTACAACCGAGCCCTGCATAGCTCAATTGGCCACAGCCACTTTCAAGTGGGGTTGGGATTCCAACCATTGGGCCCCATGGATGTTGCACTACCCCTGGCGAACACCTCGGCTGAATCGTCTCCTGCTCCACCAAAATATGACAAAGCCACCCGGTTCATTTAGAGGATACACAACATCCGCCAATAGGTTTAGGGTATTTTACAGAAGTCCAATGCCAAGTACAAGCATTGCCATGATCAACACCAGGTGCCACATACATTTCAGGTGGGCAACAAAGTTTAGTTTCACTTGCAGAAAGAACACCTTGCAGGGCCCCATTGGAATCTTCTCCCACTCTGGTATGGGCCATACACCATCACCAAGGTTGTGGGTGACAATGCTTTTTCACTCAACATTCCCCCTTTCCTTGGCCTGCACCCAGTCTTCAACGTGGCTCTCCTTCGACCATATTTCCCACCATTATTGGACACCTCGGAGATAGCAGAGCATTTGAAACCAACAGTACTCAACCCTGAATGCATGCAACAAGAATCCAGTGATCATATTGTGGACACATAGATCAAGGGCACCCAACAGCAAAGGATACAGCTTTATCGAGTTGGCAAAGCAGGGCAGCTCCTACACCAAGGCAAGTGGCTCACCGAGGGCCAAATTCAACACACATTTCCTCATCTGATGGGGAACTCAACGTAATGGAGACCATTGCTTCCTAAGGGTGGAGTATTGATCCATATGTATGTTGATGGCCTCCAACCTATTCCAACTGGTTCATTTTGGCAGTTTTCCAGTTTGGCAGGTTCTTTCCTAGTTTTCAAGTCCCTGACTTGCGGGGCAATTTTGAGGCCCTAAACAGCGTTTTTAGAGATCGCCACACTCATAAAATCCTTTTACTAGATTAGACAAAAAATTGTAGTCCTTGGATAGACCTTTCCAATGGGCTATCGTGTAGCTAAAACGAATATCGTATGCTAAAGTTACGACCCCGGGAAGTTGACCGACTAACTTACCCAAACGGGGCCCACATGACTTTTGGCGCTTCATCTCCTACGGTTAGGTTTTTGGATGTCTAGGGTTTTTGAAATTCCTATTTATTGTAAAAATGCCTTCAGAGTCTCATTGTAATCATCTTCTTGCGAATGAGCGCAACCATCACATCTCTTCTCAAAGATAAGCCACCACCATTCCAACAAGCTTGTTTTCCACTGCATTTTACAGTTTTAGCTTATTTCCTTATTGAATAGAAAACCAATTTTATTGTATCTCTATTATTTTGTGTTAAGCATATTTTAATAATCTGTATTCATTTCATTCTTCTAAAAAAATCCGGATCAGTGGTATCAGAGCGGTCTACTCATTGTCATCTTAATGCATGTCCCCAATGAGGTCAGGGTACAAAGAATTGGGTCTCGAGCTTGTTTCTCTTGAGGAAAAAATCTCTTGCACGCCCAAACAACCTCTCATGGAAGGATAAAATAAAGATGATGGGACAAGAGATCCTTTCAAAATGTTTCTTTAGGAATCCCTCATGCAACAGAGGAACAAGATGATGGATAGTTTCACGCAAATCTCTCGGCAGCTACCAACAAGCGATGAATCTTCCTCGAGTGGAGGCACCGCCCCCTTCAAGGTACAACTCAACTTCGATATTCCTATATTTGAAGGTCAAATAGACGCGGATGTTGTAGACAAGTGGTTGAATCTACTAGAAGGGTATTTTTTTGTCCATAACTTTTCAAATAGAGAAAAAATTACTTGTGTGCTCCTCAAAGTCGTTCCCCATGTCAAAGATTGGTGAGAAACTTTCTGTGAGAAAAAGGAAAAAGAGGAACCCTCATTATTTATAGTCACAACCACCTAGGAATCCTTCAGGGATGTTATTAAGGAACAATACTACCTTGTCGGAATCTATGACGACTTGTATACCAAATGGACCACACTACGACAAGAAACAGACCAAGCAATGCCAGATTTCACAAATATATTCCATACCCTGCGCACCAAGTTGGGTATCAAAGATTCATAGCGACATCTGGTGCTCAAGTATTGTGGTGCTCTGCATAGATACATCCAAACCAAAATGGAATTTATGGAAATCTTGTCCTTGGGCATGGCCTATCGATATGTCGTCAAAATCGAGCAGAAGCTCAAACAAAAGACACGACAATTTGGGCCTGGGAACCCCTCGCAGCAAAAACCAAGAAAGGGCGGCCCCAACCTACAAAACAAAGGACAAAGCAAAGATGAACAGTATTAGGACAACTAGTCCAAGTTGTAAGAAAAGAATGACACTGGAAAGACAAAGAAGGATACCAGGAAGTGATGCGACTTCCATAAGAGACCTTGGCATAACACTGTTGATTGTCACTCAAAGAAGTTGTTGGTGGCCAAAGTGAAAGCCTCTGAATCAGATGCGAGGTGAGGTCTGACTCTGATTCAGAACCAGAAAGGAGAAGATGGATCATTGACGCGGATCCCAATACCACTGTTTCTACCACCAAGCTCCAACCTAATGAACCATATGAGCCAGAAGAAGGCGAGCGCCTTTTCCATTCACAGATGTGGGTAAAAGGCACCCCACTGCACTTCATCGTTGATAGCAGTAGCCAAAAGAAACTCATCTCAGTAGAGATCTTCAAGCGGTTGGACCTGCCAACAACACCGCACTGGCAGCCCTACACCATTGGATGGCTCCACCAAGGAAGCGATCTCCACGTCAGCCAACAGTGTCGATTGTCGTACGACATCAAGCCCTTCAAAGACGAGGTATTGTATGATGTTTCTCCTCTCAAAGTTTCTAATGTTCTTTTGGGCCAACCTTATATATGGAAACGTCATGTTGTATATGAGTCTAGGCCTTGTAGTGTTATTATTACTTTGAACAAGAAATTGTACAAGATACCTGAGGCAGTCCCTCCTAGTGTTATTTTCTTCATCTCTGCCAAGCAATGCAGGAAGGTCATCTCTCAGAATGGTAAATTTGTCTTCTTCGTGATTCTCTCTCAGAGTAAGAGAAAGATCGCAGCCACATATAGGGCCTCCGCGACCGATCTCTCTAAACAACAAAAGCAAGTGGATAAGGTCGTGGAAGAACACTCAGATGTCTTCTCCTCTCCTACTGGGGTACCTTTGCACTGCCAAGTCAAGAATCCCATTGATCTGACCCCACACGCACAGCTACCCAATGGGTCGGTCTACCACCACTCTCTGTTGGAAAACGAGGAGATCAAGAGGCAGATCCAAGAACTTCTCCACAAGGGGCACATCCATCCCATCTCATCGCCTTGTGGGATCCCAATCGTACTGGTGCAAAATAAAGATGGGACATGGAGACTCTGCATTGATTACCATGCCCTGAATAAAATCACAGTCCGGAACCGATACCCAATTCCCCGAATCGACGACCTCCTTGATCATCTCACAGGGGAAAAATACTTAAGTAAGATTGATCTGAATTCTGGCTACCACCAAGTCCCAATAGAATATACATATGTATGGAAGACCATCTTCAAGTCAAAATAAGGTATTTTTGAATGGTTGGTCATGCCCTTTGGTTTGAGAAATGCTCCAACAACTTTTATGAGGATGATGGATGATATCCTGTGACCTTTCACCAGTACTTTTGTCAGCATGGTCTGCATGTGGATCCATCCAAGATCTAGGTCATCCGCGATTGACTAGCCCCTACCACACTCTCTGAGCTTTGGAGCTTCTTGGGCCTTGCCAATTTCTATCGCAGGTTCATGTTGGGATTCTCTCATATTGCATGGGCCCTCATCCAAGTAACTAGGGGTGGTGGTAAGGCAAAATTTGTGTGAAGCTTCTCCCAACAACAAGCCTTCGATGACTTGAAGAAGCGCTTGTTCTCATCCCTGTTACTTTCATTACCGGACCTGCAACATCCCTTTGAGTTCAAGACAGATGCTTCAGACTATGTTGTGGGCGTCGTTCTCACTCAACATGGCCACCCCGTGGCATATCATTGTGAGACGCTATCATATGTTGTCCATAAGTACCCTACTTACGATAAATAAATGTACTCCATTATGCAAGCCTGCCGCCAATGGAGACATTACATTATGGTGAAGGAGACAGTCATCCACACTGATCAAAATCCACTGTCGTTCATGCAGACCCAAGGCAAATTGCAGAATCACCGCCATCAGAAGTAGGCCACATAATTACAGTAGTTCCACCTCAAAATAAAGTATAAAACAGGAAGTACCAACTGATTTGTCGATTGCCTCAGCCGACCTCCAGTCGCGGTACTCACCACGGTGCTAGAATCTTGAAGCCATGAGACCTCTGGATGGCCCCACCTCTATGAGACAGACACTGACTTATCTACCACCTACCAAATGTTGGGAGAAAACTCAGTGGTCGCTAATTTCCATCTTTAGGATAGGCTATTGTGTCATCTGGGCCATCTCTGCATTCCATCAAGCGAGCGCGCGAAGATGATCTGGGAAGCACACTACAGTCGGTTGGCAGGACACTTTGGCATCGAAACGACAGTGGAAGTGCTGCAAAAACATTTCTACTAGCTGAAACTTCGACAGGATGTCTGCAAGTATATCAGGTCCTGCACCTCCTGCGCTATTGCAAAACTGATCACTAAGAAACAGGGCCTATACGCCCCTCTTCCTACACATGACAAGCCGTGGGAATCCATATCCGTGGACTACATGTCAGGCCTCTCGTCCACCAAGAAGGGAAATGACTGTGTTTTTTTGGTTGTGATGGCTTTTCCAAGATGGCGATTATGACCTCTTGCAAGAAGAGCATCATTGCAGAGGCCACTGCCAAGCTCTTCTTTGAACGCGTCTGGGTACACTTTGGGATCCCAAAAACCATTGTCTCATATCGAGACAGTTGGTTCCTCAACACATTTTGGTCGAGCCTCTAGTCATCGTTGGATACAAAGCTCACCAAATCCACTACATTCCACCCCCAGACAGATGGCCAAAATGAGGTCGTCAATCGGATGATTGTACATATCCTACGCATGTACAATTCCAAGAACCCCTGCACATGGGATGATATTCTTCCCTATGTCCAGCATAGCTACAACTGAGCCCTGCATAGCTCAACTGGCCACAACCCCTTTTAGGTAGGGTTGGGATTCCAACCATTGGGCCCCATGGATGTTGCACTACCCCTGGCGAACACCTCGGTCAAATCGTCTCCTACTCCACCAGAAGCTGACAAATCCAGCCGGTTCATTGAGAGGATCCACAACATCCACCAACAGGTTCAGGATATTTTACAGAATTCCAATTCCAAATACAAGCAGCGCCACGATCAACACTGGGTGCCACATAAGTTTCAAGTGGGCGACAAAGTTTGGTTGCACTTGCAGAAAGAACGCCTTACAGGGCCCCATCAGAAGATTCTCCCACTCCGGTATGCATCATAAACCATCACCAAGGTTGTGGGTGACAATGATTTTGCACTCAACATTCCCCCTTTCCTTGGCCTGCACCCAGTCTTCAACGTGGCTCTCCTTCGGCCATATTTCCCACCATTATTGGACACCTCGGAGATAGAAGAGAAGTTGACACCAACATAACTCAACCCTGACTACATGCAATAGGAATCCACTGACCAGATTCTAGACACACAGATCAAGGGCACCCGACAACAAAGGATCCAGCTTTATCGAGTTGTCAAAGAAGGGCAGCTCCTGCACCAAGGAAAGTGGCTCACCCGGGGCCAAATTCAGCACAAATTTACTCATCTGATGGGGGAAATCAATGCAATGGAGACATTTTCTTCCTAAGGGGGGAGGATTAATACATATGGATGTCGGTGGCCTCCCACCTATTCCAACTAGCTCATTTTGGCAGTTTTTTCCTAGTTTTCGGGTCCCTGACTTGCGGGGCTGTTTTGAGGCCCGAAACAGTGTTTTTAGAGATCACCATAGTAAAAAATTCCCTTTACTAGAATACAAAAAAAACTTTATTCCTTGAATAGACCTTTCCAATTGGCTATCGTGCGCCTAAAACAGAGATCATATGCAAAAGTTACGACCCCGGGAAGTTGACTGACTAACTTACCCAAACGGGGCCCACATGACTTTTGGCACGTCATCTCCTAGGGTTAGGTTTTTGGATGTCTAGGGATTTTGACATTCCTGTTTATTATAAAAATGCCTTCAAATCCTCATTGTAATCATCTTGTTTTGAATGAGCACAGCCATCACATCTCTTCTCAAAGATAAGCCACCACCATTCCAGCAAGCTTGTTTTCCACTGCATTTTACAGTTTCATCTTATTTCCTTATTGAATAGAAAACCAGTTTTACTATATCTCGGTTATTCTGTGTTAAGCATCTTTTAATAATCTGTATTCATTTCGTTTTGCTCACAAAATTTGGATCAGTGGTATCAGAGCGGTTTTCTCCTTGTCTTCTTAATGCATGTCCCCAACAAGGTCAGGGTACAAAGAATTGGGTCTCGAGCTTGTTTCTCTTAAGGACAAAATCTCTCGCACAACCAAACAACCTCTCATGGTAGGAGAAAATAAATATTACAGGATAGGATATCCTTTCAAAATGTTGCTTGAGGAATCCCTCACACAACAGAGGAACGAGATGATGGATAGTTTTGCACAAATCCTTCGGCAGCTACCAACAAGCGATGTATCTTCCTTGAGCGGAGGCGCTGCCCCCTTCAACGTACAAATCAACTTTGATATTCCGATATTTGAAGGTCATATTTGAAGTTCATATAGACGCGAATGATGTAGACAAGTGGTTGAATCTACTACAAGGGTATTGTTTTGTCCATAACTTTTCAAATAGTGAAAAAATTACTTTTGTGCTCCTCAAAGTTGTTCCCCATGTCAAAGATTGGTGGGAAACTTTCTGTGAGCAAAAGGAAACAGAGGAACCCTCATTATTTACAGTCATGGCCACCTAGGAATCCTTCAAGGATTCTATTAAGGAACAATACTACCCTATCGTAAGCTATGACGATTTGTATACCAAATGGACCACACTGCGGCAAGAAAGAGACCAAGTAGTGCCAGATTTCACAAATATCTTCCATACCCTGCACACCAAGCTAGGTATCAAAGATTCAGAGAGACATCTAGTTCTCAAGTACCGAAGTGCTCTGCATAGATACATCTAGACCAAAATGGAATTTATGGACACCTCGTCCTTGGGCGCGGCCTATCGATATGTCATCAAAATCGAGCAGAAGCTCAAACAAAAGATGCGACAATTTGGGCCTGGGAACCCCTCATAGAAAAAACCAGGAAAGGGCAGCCCCAACCTACAGAACAAAGGACAGAGAAAATATGGACAGTATTAGCACAACCAGTCTAAGATGCAAGAAAAGAAGGACACCGGAAAGACAAAGAAGGATACCGGGAAGTGGTGTGACTTCCATAAGAGCCCTTGGCATAACACTGTTGATTTTCTCTCAAAGAATTCGTTGGTGGCCGAAGTGAAAGCCTCTAAATCATATGAGGGTTCTGACTCTAAGTCAGAGCCAGAAAGGGGAAGACGAATCATTGACCCAGATCCCAATGCCACAGTTGCTACCACCAAGCTCCAGCCTAATGAACCAGACGAGCCAGAAGAAGGAGAGCGCCTTTTCCATTCGCAGATGTCGGTAAAAGGCACCCCACTGCACTTCATCGTTGATAACGGTAGATAAAAGAATCTCATCTCAGCAGAGGTCATCAAGCGGCTAGACCTGCCGACAACGCTGCACCCGCATCCATACACCATTGGATGGCTCCGCCAAGGAAGCGATCTCCGCGTTAGCCAACAGTGTCGATTGTCGTACGACATCAAGCCCTTCAAAGATGAGGTATTGTGTGATGTTGCTCCTCTCGAAATTTGTAATGTTCTTTTGGGCCAACCTTATTTAGGGAAACCTCATGCTATATATGAGTCTAGGCCTCATAGTGTTATTATTACTTTGAACAAGAAATTGTATAGGATACCTGAGGTAGTCCCTCCTAGTGTTATTTCCTTGATCTCTGCCAAGCAATGTAGGAAGGTCATCTCTCAAACCAAGAAATTTGTCTTCTTCATGATTCTCTCTTAGAGTAAGAGAAAGATCGCAGCCACATCCAGGGCCTCCGCGACCGATCTCTCCACACAACAGAAGCAAGTGGATAAGGTCGTGGAAGAATACTCAGATGTCTTCCTCTTTCCTACTGGGGTACCTCTGCACTGCCAGGTCAAGCATCCCATCGATGTGACCCCAGGCGCAGCACTACCCAATGGGATGGTCTACCGCCACTCTCTATTGGAAAACGAGGATATCAAGAGGCAGATCCAAGAACTTCTCCACAAGGAGCATATCCGTCCCAGCTCATCACCTTGTGGGAGCCCAATCGTACTGGTGCAGAAGAAAGACGGGACCTAGGGACTCTGCATTGATTACCGGGCCCTGAATAAAATCACAGTTCAGAATCGGTACCCAATTCCCTGAATCGACGACCTCCTTGATCAGCTCATGGGGGACAAATATTTTAGTAAGATTGATGTAAATTCTAGCTACCACTAGGTCCCAATAGAACATACAGATGTATGGAATACCACCTTCAAGTCAAAAGAAGGTATTTTTGAATGGTTGGTCATGCCCTTTGGTTTGACAAATGCTCCAGCAACTTTTATGAGGATGATGGATGATATCCTACGACCTTTCACTAGTACTTTTGTAGTGGTGTATTTGGATGACATCCTCATCTACAGCAAGACTTGGGCAGAACACTTGCAGCATATTCAACAGGTTTTGCACACCCTGGGACAACACAAACTATATGCAAACTTGGAAAAATGCTCCTTCGGCATGGACAGGGTCCACTACTTAGGCTACATCGTTGATCAGCATGGTGTGCATGTGGATCCAGCCAAGATCCAGGTCATTCATGACTGGCCAACCCCAACCACACTCTCTGAGCTTTGAAGCTTCTTGGGCCTCACCAATTTCTATCGCAGGTTCGTGTTGGGATTCTCTCATATCGCATGGACCCTTAACCAAGTAACCAGGGGTGGCGGTAAGGAAATATTTGTGTGCGGTCTGTCCCAACAACAAGCCTTCGATGACTTGAAGCAACACTTGTGCTC
This sequence comes from Picea engelmannii, assembly GCA_009831015.1. Lineage (NCBI taxonomy): Eukaryota > Viridiplantae > Streptophyta > Pinopsida > Pinales > Pinaceae > Picea > Picea engelmannii. The sequence goes on from ML847183.1 coordinate 44,778, forward strand.
ATACCCGGTACTTTCATTATCGGACATGAAGCATCCCTTTGAGATCGAGACAGATGCTTCAGACTATGTTGTGGGCATCGTTCTCACTCAACATGGCCACCCCTTGGTGTATCATAGTGAGATGCTATCATATGTTCTCTGTAAGTACCCTACCTATGAAAAAGAAATGTACTCCATTGTGAAATCCTTCCGCCAGTGGAGACATTACATTCTAGGGAAGGAGACAATCATCCAAACTGATCACAAGCCACTGCAGTTCATGGAGACCCAAGGAAAATTGCATAATCACCGCCATCAGAAGTGGACCACATACTTACAGCAGTTCCACCTCAACATCAAGTATAAATCAAGAAGTACCAACCGAGTTGCCTATTGCCTCAACCGACCTCCATTCGCGGAACTCACCACGGTGATAAACTTTTGCGGCCATAAGACCTCTGGATGGCCCCACCTCTATGAGATAGACCCTGACTTCTCCACCACCTACCAAATGTTGGGAGAAAACTCAGTGGTCACTGATTTCCATCTTCAGGACAGGTTGTTGTGCCATCTGGACCATATATGTGTTCCATCAAGCGAGCGCGTGAATCTGATCTAGGAATCTCACTATAGTCAGGTGGCACGACACTTTGGCGTTGAAAAGGAAGTGGCAGTGCTGCAAAAACATTTCTATTGGTCGAAACTTCGACAGGATGTCGGCAAGTATATCAGGTCCTACACCGCCTGTGCTATTTCCAAACCGACCACTAAGAAACAGGTCCTATACACCCCTCTTCCTACCCCTGAAAAACCATGGGAATCCATCTCCATGGACTACATGTCAGGCCTCCCATCCACCAAGAGGGGAAATGACTGTGTTTTTGTGGTTGTTGATCTCTTTTCCAAGATGGCGATTATGGTCGCCTGCAAGAAGAGCATCACTGTAGAGGCCACTTCCAAGCTCTTCTTTGAAAACGTCTGGGTACACTTTGCGATCCCAAAAACCATTGTCTCGGATCGAGATAGTAGGTTCCTCAACACATTTTGGTCGAGCCTCTGGTCACTGCTGGATACCAAGCTCACCAAATCCACTGCATTCCACCCTCAGAAAAATGGCCAAACTAAGGTTATCAATCGGATGATCGTACATATCCTGTGCATGTACAATTCCAAGCACCCCCACACATGGGATGAGAGTCTTCCCTATGTCCAGCATAGCTACAACTAAGCCCTGCATAGCTCAATTGGCCACAACCCCTCTCAGGTGGGGTTGGGATTCCAACCATTGGGCCCCATGGATGTTGCACTACCCCTGGCGAACACCTCGACCGACTCATCTCCTGCTCCACCAAAAGCTGACAAAGCCACTCGGTTCATTGAGAGGATCCACAACATCCGCTAACAGGTTCAAGATATTTTACAGAAGTCCAATGCCAAGTACAGGCAGCGCCATGATCAACATCGGGTGCCACATATGTTTCAGGTGGGTGACAAAGTTTGGTTGCAATTGCAGAAGGAACGCCTTACAGGGCCCCATCGAAAGCTTCACCCACTCTGGTATGGGCCATAAACCATCACTAAGGCTATGGGTGACAATGATTTTGTGCTCAACATTCCCCCTTTCCTTGGCCTGCACCCAGTCTTCAACGTGGCTCTCCTTCGGCCATATTTCTCACCATTATTGGACACCTCAGAGATAGCAGAGAAGTTGACACCAACAGAACTCAACCCTGACTGCATGCAATAGGGATATAGTGATCATATTGTGGACACACAGATCAAGGGCACCCAATAGCAAAGGATCCAGCTTTATCAAGTTGTCAAAGTAGGGCAGCTCCTGGACCAAGGCAAGTGGCTCACCCGGGGCCAAATTCAACACAAATTTCTTCATCTGATGGAGGAACTCAACGCAATGGAGACCATTGCTTCCTAATGGGGGAGGATTGATCCATATG
>ML847184.1:0-10863 GCA_009831015.1 Picea engelmannii
GTTAGAAGGAAAAGTGATTACTGTTGAGGTTGAGGTCTTTGATGCACCTCTCGATTACAACTTTCTACTTGGTCGTAATTGGATTGATTCCATGCATGCAATTGTTTCTACTCTTTTCTGTGTGATATGTTTCCCTCACCAAGGAATTTTTTTTACTATCGATCAACTTGCATTCTTTAATTCTGATTCTCATACTAGTAACATACCTTTCATAGCAAAAACACTTCCCAGTTATGAGAATGTCAGTGTGGGCCTCTTAAAAGATTCATCATTAATGGGTACGTTCCCCATTCCACTGCCCGATATTCCTACTCCTTTTGTCACCTCAATTAACATGATATCAACCACTGTTGGTGAAATACTTGAGTCTTATGACCCTTGGATAGTACCTATCTCTAACTACTTTCTTCGTTATGGTGACTGAATGCCTTTAAGTCTGGTCGAATTAGCTTATCAAGCTATTCAATAAACAAATTTGTCTCCCCCTTCTCTCTTTGATACATCTCCGGATCCATTTCATGTAGTTTTTCACACTGATGAAATGATTATGACAATCATGTCTATGGAAGATACCCCATGGGACGATGGGCATCATCGTTCTATTCTCTTCCTGGAACCTGAGACTATAGAGAGTTATTAATGGATTTCTAATCTGTCTATTGTTGTTACTTCTTCTCTTGTTCCTAAACCAATACGTGATGTTTTGTATGAAGGGAACTTGGGTAACATTTCACCCACTGTCCCTTTAGATATTTCAATCAAAACTGACATCGTGGAAAATGTTCACATTGGTGCCTCATGTTCAGCTGATGAGGTTCACATTTATAAATCTCTTTTCCAAGAATTATGTGATGTTTTCACCTGGAGTTACGAAGAGATTCTTGGAATTGATCAAGATATTGTTGTACATGAGATTAATACTTACCCGGACGCTAAAACCGTCCGACAGAGACTTCGGCCAATACATCCATGCAAGAATGCTACTATTAAAATCGAAGTTGAAAAACTTCTTAAATCTAGTTTTGTTTATCCCATGGCTTTGACTGACCGGGTATCTAATTTGGTTTTGGTTACAAAGAAACAAGGCATGCTCCATGTTTTTGTATATTATAGGGATATCAACAAGGCTTGTCCCAAGGACAATTATCCCACCCCTTTCATTGACCAGATCATTGACGACTGTGCCGGGAATGAAATATTCTCTTTAATGGATGGCTTCTCTAGCTATAATCAAATCAATATTTTACACACAGATCAACATAAGACTAATTTTATCTTCCCTTGGGGAACTTTCACATACTGGAAAATACCTTTTGGTCTCAAGAATGCTGGTGCAACTTTTCAACACACTATATATTATTCTTTTCATGATATTAAACACATTATACAACCTTACCTAGATGATTTACTGGTGTATTGCATGCGTCGTCAGGATCACCCAACACATTTATGGTCCATTTTTATATGCTTTCATTATTATCACATTTGATTGAATCCACATAAATTCATTTTTTGTGTGGAATCCTGATGACTTCTTGGTTTTATCATTTCTACACATGGGATCAGGGTAGACCCACTGAAGGTTGAAGCTATTCTCAATCTACCTCCTCCTTCTACACTGCGCCAACTCCAAAGTTTGCAAGGGAAGGCAAATGTTTTATGTCAATTCATCCCCAACTACGCTGAATTAACTAAAGGTTTTACTCGACTTATTAAAAAGGGTAAGGATTTTGTATTGGACGATACTACCAACAAATCCTTTCAAGATTTCAAAATTGCTTTAACTCGTACACCACTGTTATTTCCACTCGATTATAGTCAAGATTATTTCTTATACTTAGCTACTTTAGAATCTACCATCGCTATGGTTATAGTCCAAGAGGATGATTCACATGTTATCTACTATTTGAGTCGAGTCTCACTGATGCTGACGCCCTCAACCCGCAGGTCGAAAGGTCCATGTCAGCATATGATCTTTCCCTTTTTTACTGGACTAAAGAACTCTAAACGGTCCTTCTATTTCCCTATCAGAAAATCTGCACCCACAACAAACTCTCACGGGATCCCCTCTTTGCACTTAGGAGATTGGGCTTCACGACTTCGCGAATCCAGTGGTCAAGCGTTGGACTCTCTGATCCCCGAAACCCGAAATAGTCAACGCTGACCTTTTCCTTTTCCCTTTTGGGATTTTCCCTATCATGATTTTAGCGATCGTGATGTCGAGTAACTTTTCTTCCCGACTCCTAAACCCCAATTTTCAGAAACTCCGATACACTCATGTGGTTTGACCTTTCAACGCCTCTTCACTTCTGTTGGGATTTCAGACTTCGCGGTATCACGAATCCTAATGCAATTTTTTCAGAACCTTACCTCACGAAACTCCAAAATAGCGTGCCACTTGTCCACTTGTTGACTCCTCCGTGTCCCACACAATCACTTTAGCTTTCGGGATATCGTGTTTCAGAATATCATGATTCCCGTTGCAAGACTTACGGGACTTCAACCTATGAAACCCTGATACACATATCTGCGAGTAAATCCAATGCCCCTTGTGGCTTGGATCTATGGTCCTACTCCTCCTGAGCTTAGAACCCTTTGACGCTTTCATGGTAGCTCCTCTGCTTCTCTGTGAGATCTGACGACTCACGGAAATTCATGAATTCTCGTCAGGGAATTCCGATTGTCCGTTCTTCCTTGGCAATTTCTGTGAATACCTAAGTGTTCTTCCACAAACTTATCCTCCTATGACGCAAACTTACGACACCTTTTTAATTCTTCCAGGTACAACTTCCTGTGCAACCCTTTCAGCGGCTATAAGGCTTTATCCTTCCTGAGCTTCCTTATAACTCTGAGTCTTAGAGAAGACTCTTGCGCGCACTCCTTGCGACAACTTTTAGACACTTCAAAGTGCTAAATTTCCTTTGACCCTGCGCACACCTGCAACAACAGTCTCTCAACGCTTCACTCAGGCTCACAACCCTGAGACTTCGCTTGGCCTGTGCACTCCTTGCATGGCTCCTGTGCCTGTCTGCACTTCTGTGTGAATGAGAACAAAAGTTAAACTACCTGAGTCCTTTGTCAACGCACTCCTTGCAGACACTTCAACTGCACTCCTTGCAGGAACTCTTGCTCAGATAGAGAAACAATTGAAACTCATTCCTACTTCCTTTCAGACTTCAAACTCAAACATGAAATCATATACATAGCATATAAATCAAGTGTATAACATGAAGCAAACATTCATGAGCATATCATTGAACATCAATACACAGAGAACAAACATGAAACCATGAATTTGAATCAACTCTTTCTATTAATCCAAATATCTGTACATGGTTGTTCTTACACAACTCTCTGCTTCTTCTCTATGCTCTTTGTTATCCCTGATATCTAGGCATAACTAGGAGATCATGTCTCGAGGCCCACAGGTCCTAGACATGAAGTACCGAGAGAAGGATTGACCTAAGCATGGCCCTGGAGGGCCCATCCTTCTTCTTCTCCGCCAGATTTTTCCTGTCAGCAGCAGCAACTTCCATCACCATCGGCTTGGACTTGCATCGGAGAGGAATCTTGCTCCATGAGTTAATTGGTCCAAGGTATCATGGTATGTGTCATGTTTGATCGTTATAACCTTCATATATATGCATTAGGTTCCTTTCATTTCTGATGACTGCTTGGATCTTACACTAATCCACTTGACCATTGTTGGGGTAATTGGTGGGGTGACTTAGGAAGATGATATTCATGGGTTTTGGTTAGCCACCAAGGGGGATTTGCAGAGCCATCATCTGCTCCCACCATTTTATCATTTTACGTCTTATCTCCCACACATCCATCCCATTCCCCTAGTCCGGTCATTAGGATGACATTTTGAGGGTTACACTTTGTCTTGTGGGAAGAAGGGGATAAAGGCCCGGGGGGTAAAAGTAGCTGGTAAAAGATAAAATCCTTAGGAAATAAAACCTAGAGATGCTTCGCCCAGGGGATCCCCGAGAAGGCAATAAAAATCCTCTCAATAAGAAACTAAAGGGACCCTAAGAAAAATAATAAAACAAGACCTAACCAAGAGGATGGGAGGTCTCATCACGAGCTGGCCCATTATGTTCATAGGTATCCAACAGTATGACATTGCCATCATCTGGTCACCACGCCAGGGCAGTGACCTTTGGTTGCATGGCCAAGGGAAAGGGGGTCTCATCACGATCCAACCTTATCATCTCTACGAAGATAACAGTGGGTAACACTGTCAACTCTGGTCACCATGCCAAGGCAGTGTCCTCTGGTCAGACCTTGAAGTAAAAAAGAAAGAAAAACAATAAATAAAAAGATAAAGGCAATAAAGGGCTTGGAAAAAATGCATCCATGACGGGTACAACTCGCCTCCTACAAAGGCACCCACAGACAACACCTTCCCTTGGTCTTACTGTGACTGGACATCCCTAGACCATATCACCTCATAAAACATGGCTTGAATGATCTTCTGAGGAAACTTTCCTTATCTTGTGGGTATTAGCCCAATAGGTTATTCTGTCGGTTTCTTCAGCTTTGTATAGTAGATCTGTGTAATGTCTTTGAGCTCTTAGGTGATATGCTATGGATTTCATGCATGTATTTGATAACTTTGATGATGAAATATGACTGACATTGCTTTGATCCCGAGGACTGATGAGCCCATGGAGGGCGTAGTCTTTGATGTGCAGGACCATACCCGGCGGACAGGTACCAGTGGATCGGTACATATGGGGATATGATTAGTTCATACCTCCATGGGGCTGAAGAGCCCATCAGATGGTTGTTGGGATGACAGAGGTAGGACAACATTGTGATGAGAATTTTCACTAAGAAGACAGAAGGACGTTCCAACATGACACCATAGCAGAGCCCGGCCTAGGGGGATCACCCACTGCAGATGGGACGATTGCTTTTGATGGACAAGACATCACCTGAGGCAACTGGACATTTTTTGGAGTCTGTGGCAGTGTGTTGGGGTCATTTGGAACGTGTGGCATCTTGCAGGAGCCCTAGAAGGGCCAATGTTCTGCTCCCTGGATGCTGAGCTTGCCCAAAAAGGGCCAATGTCTCCCTCAAAGGGGCTTGACGTCTCCTTTTTAGCTCATACTGTGACATTTTTTAGCATTTAATGTAACAAATAGTGTAATATTGTTAGTGAGCCTTGTCGGCTATTTTAATGACCTACTTTTGTAATTAAAGGTCATAAGATTGGTATAAATAGAGGACGTTGGACCTCATTTTAAACATAACAACAACTCACTCTCTTGTGAGAGAATCATTTTTAGTCTTTTGTCTTTGTATTTTGCTCTTGGAAGTGAGGCGCTACTCTTGTGGAGGATCATTCTTGGCATGTTTATGGTGTTTTATATCATTGGAAGGTTTACAATTAGGGTTTGATAAGATCTTCATTGATTTGTAAGTGTATTTCTCATGCAAAACTTCTTAAATGAATGGTTGTAGGTTAAATCTCTTGCATTTATGGTTACAATGTTATTATTTTTCTTAATCATTGAAACCCTAGGTAGCAAGCACACAAGTAGGTCCTTTCTATATGTCCCCATGATAGAAAACTTGTTTAGCCATTTGATTAAGGAGAATATAGCCTAGCCGTTGCTACACTAGTTCCCCTTTTTCTGAGTTAGCTTTTGAACACAAGTTGAAGAAAGAAGACGTCCTAGGCCTAATTGATTTTACACCTAGGGTTTTGAATTTTAGGGTTTGAAGGGCCTTGCTCTTGCAACACTTTTCATCCCTAGATTTATGTTTTAAAGCTAACCGTTTTGCCAAGGATTTTTAAGTAAAGAGGGAGGAGCATGAGGCCTTGCTTAAGCAACACCGGAATGAGCCTCCTCCCCTTAGGGTTTTGACTTTATGGCCCTGCCATTGCAGCACCATAAAGCCTAACTCTCTTGTCCTTAGATTTAGATTCTCCCGAGACTTAGCCTTGCTTCTTGACTCCATAATACCCTAAGGCACTAGTCCAAATCTCCAACGTTGAGTTTCTTGTGCCAAAACAACACTTTCAAACTTCTTGAAATTGAAACCCTAACTAACCATAACGTCTCACTAACCCTAAATTGATGATGACGTCATGCCTCTTTTAAGCTCTTGGTTGATGTAAAACGTTGTGGCTTAGTCATCTAAGTGATAGACATTGAAGAGTTGATAATTTCCATTAGCCTGTTAGCAAAACGTCCACCTTTTTGTCTACCAAACTAACCCTAGAACAAGGCTGACGTCACCTCTAGCATACTGACGTAGCAACCTTTGTCTGTGAGCATTTAATGATATTTAATGTGCTGTGTTAATTCCAAGATTGATTGTATACATTGAATGCTAAATCATTTCCAGTGTTATCGAGAAGTAATATTATAATCCATAGTCATTTTTTTTACAATCATTGACTTCGTCAATAATCACTATTGTATGTGCTCATATATAATATTGATAGTCATTAAATTATGAAGTACTAACCATTACTGCATGTATTAGTTTTTATTGTGGCTTTTTCTCACAAACAGGTGCCTATTTTGTGGTTTAGCTTCTTTTTGACTATCTTCTCGGCAGTAATCTGTGAAAGGGAAAACTTACCTTGATCCTTTAACCCTTTTCCTTTCAAAACCCCAGATTTCCAGGGACGTCTCCCTTGGGATTAGCCACCCTGAATAGAAAGAGCCCCCCATCGAGGTGACAGTGGGTGGGGAAGCTCCTGTTACGCCAGTTTGATCCTTACCTTTTAGCTATTTGACCTAGACTACAAACTGAGCGATAACACTCTTCATACACTTCTGCTCAATTATTGTTACAATACATAATGAGGGTGTCTATATCCCGTTTCCCTCTTGCGCTCTAAAAATATCTAATCTAGAATTAAATTCTATCTACCTGCATTAACTACTATAAATGCCTTCTACCTACTAAGGATGAGAGAAATCGCTCAAGGCCCGTTTACATTTTACAAGTGCACTTCTCTTTAATGACTTCATTTAAGATTGTGCATCAACTCCAAGGTAATTTCAAAATTTGAGCTGGCGCTTGTCCAGCTGTCTTTTGCTTTCGCGCTGGCTTGCTTGATGTCGGTGATGCTCCTGCATCATACTCCCTGGCTTGAAAATTTTCATGGGCTCCTATTCATGAGCTCATGCACTGTGTGTCCATACTTTTGGATCTCTGCTTCATTCTCCCAGCTGACATCTTCAACTGGATGGTTCTTCCACTTGACCAAATACTCAAAGTATTGTTTCCATATAGTCTTCTTTCTCACTCTTTTATATATTATGCACTCCATCTGCGGCTTATCTGCAACTGGCATCTGCTTTGTCCACTGGATCACTGGCTGCTCATTTCCAGTCCCTGTTTCCTCAGCTTTAAATGGGTACAAATCTAAGATATTGAATATCGGAGAAATTTCGATCCCATCGAGTAATTCAATCTCGTAAGCATTCGCCCCAAATTTCTTCAAGACCTTACATGGTCTGATTTTCTTCATCTTCAGCTTATTATATGTTTCTCTCAGGAATTCCTTCCTCAAATGTGCCAGAACCAAGTCACCAACCTCAAACTGAAGTTGTCTTCTATGCTGATCTGCTCTACGCTTGTATTCCTGGCTTGAATTTTGTAGTCGTTCCTTCACTTGACTGTGAAGTTCTTTCATCACCTCTGTGAATTCTTCTGCACTAACACTCCTAGTCGTAGTCTATTTTGAATCTCTCAGTTTAGAAATACCTCTCGGATGCATGCCATAGACAATCTGAAATGGACTCTGCCCTGTGCTCCTGTTAACTGAGTCGTTATAAGCAAATTTTTCCTGTGGTAATATGTTATCCCACTGGCTGTGGTGCTCTGTCACCAACCTTCTCAGCAAGTCTCCCAGACTTCTGTTCACCACTTTCATCTGTCCATCTGTCTATGGATGATAAGCTGAACTAAATGACAAGTTAGTTCCCATCTTCTTGTATAAGGTCCTCCAAAAATTCCCTATGAACTTAGTATCTCGATCCGAAGCTATACTCCTTGGTAAGCCGTGAAGTCGAATGACCTCTTTGAAGAACAGGTTCGCAATGTGAGTTGCGTCATTGGTCTTTTGACATGGAATAAAGTGTGACATCTTGGAAAATCTATCCACCACCACAAATATTGAGTCAAAATCTCTTTGTGTTCTTAGAAACCCCAATACAAAATCCATGCTAATTACATCCCATGACCTCTTTGGTATGGGCAATGGTTGATAAAACCCTACATTATGTTCCTAATTTTTGGGTCCCTGACTTCTGGGCAGTTTTGAGGCCCTAAAAAACGTTTTTAGGGATCACCATAGTCAAACAAAAGATAAAGTCAAATTCTGATGACAACGTGTGTAGTCCTCAGATAGACCTTTCCAACGAGATATTGTGCGCCTAAAATGGAGATCGTATGCAAAAGTTACGACCCCAGGATGTTGATGTACTAGCTTACCCCAACGGGGCCCACACGAATTTTGGAGCTTCATCTCCTAGGGTTAGGTTTTTGGATATCTAGGGTTTTGGAATTCATGCTTATTGTAAAAATGCCTTGAGAGCCTCATTGTAGTCATCTTCTTGCGAATGAGAGAAACCATCCCATCTCTTCTCAGAGATAAGTCGCCACCATTCGAGCAAGCTTGTTTTCCGCTGCATTTTATAGTTTCAATTTATTATCTTATTGAATAGAAACTCATTTTACTGTATCTCTGTTATTCTGTGTTAAGCATATTTTAATAATAATTTGTATTCATTTCATCCTGCTCATAAAATCCGAACCATTGAGTTATTTAAAGGACATGCATAGCATGCAACATGTAATCTAAATCTTAAGTGAGAAGTGATCTCAACTGTATATCACTTTAGAGATTAGAAATAGATTGTAACTCATGATTATAAAATCAAGGTTGGGGTAAAGGAGAAATCACTTTTGATGAGAGTTCGAGGTCAAGTCACTTGTGTTGAGGGAGTCAACACAATCAGGACTTGTGTGAGATACACTTGTGAGAGCCTTTGAAAGGAATTCACTTTGGTGAGAGACCAAGGTTGACAATAACAAAGAAGGAATTTTTGTAGTGTGAGGAGTGTAGGAGCAAAGGAATTTTTCTAGTGTGAGGAGTGTAGGAGAAAAGAAGGAATTTTTATTACAGTAGGGTGAGGAGATCTCATTGGTTGGGTGAAGAGAGTTCATCCAATTATTGATGAGAGGGTTGGATCATAAATGATCATGATTCAAGTTCTTGATAGGTGGAGAAGGACTTTCATCTAGAGGTCATACAGGTAAGCCAAAGGTGTGTTTCAAAGGATATAGACCAGAGGAAAGCAAAGCACTGTACATAAGTGGTCGTACGATATTTCTATACATATCCATGGGTCATAGTTTAGATAATCATGGATATCCGTAGGTCACAGAAGGGAAAGTCGTGGATGTCCACGGGTCATAGAAGGGCATGTCATGGATTTCTCAAAAAACGTGCTAGAACAGGTCGTACAACAACACAAGTGTTTCTAGGTGTGTTTGTAGTGTATAATTCTCTTAGTGTGCCACTATCCCTGTTAAGGGAGCCCTGATTTGACCTTAATAAAAACATCATTGGACTGGCTTTCCCTTCGAGGTTTTTCCATGGTTTAACCGAAAATATTGGTGTTTATATCTGCTTGATTTGGTTTCCTTATTTATTCTTTTGTTGCATGTTTAGTTGATTATGCAATTATGATGTTAGTAGATAAAGTGATTTTAATTGAGCTAACTGGTAGGTGTTGAGTAGAGTGGTAAAATATCAACATGGTATTAGTGCATACAAAGGGTTGAATTCACTCAGGAATAATTTCAACATGGTATCAGAGCTGAGGCTTTGAAGGAAACGGGGATCCTAGTCTCTGAAGGGAGGAAACTAAGAGAATAGATATTATCAGGTAAATAACGAGCATAGGAAATCAAAGGAATTATTTGAGGGAAACAACTGTACAGGTCAATATAGGGGCAATTTTTGCAGAGGGTTATCAGATTAGATATTGAATATGGTGAACACATTGCATGTTGAGGATAGGTTAGAAGGGGAAACAAACTTCTAGGCTTGGAAGACAAGTATTCTTCCTCAATTGGAGGAGAATGACCTCAAATATTCAGTTGAGGCTATGGTTGTAAGTCCTACTAATTTGCAACAATTGGCAGTTCGAAAGAAGAAGGAAGTGAAAGCCAGGCAGGTGAGATGTTGATTCCATTATTTTTACTAAGCATAGGTGCGTACATTATGTTTAGAGTCTCAGTGCGTATACTAAACGTAAATCATAGGAGCATATTTTAAACATGGGCACTATAAAAATCTGAAACGATAAATATTATTGTATGCTATGTCATTTAGAAACAATGTTTTTTCTCAATAGTTCACATTGGTGTGTTTGTAAAATAAATGGGAACCAGTGCGTATGATTCCTCAAAACGCACCAGTTTCTATATTATGATACACACCATCTAGTGAGTTCATAAGAATACAGTGCATTGATATGTATATATTTTAATTTTTTTTTTTACAAATTTTTAAATAATCATCTCAAAATAAAACATTTTTTTTTATATTTTTGTTATTACATTTTGATATAATGATTTCATTAATGTGTTATCCAACCAATTACACCTATATTATTTGTAACAATGTAAATCACCCACATATTAATTATTCAACTATGCAACATTTTAAAACATTCAACAATGCAATAAAGTATGAAACCCATTTTATTATATATGAATAAGAGACCCATTGTCATACAAAAAGGGATAACATAAAGGTCCACAATAATCAAATTGAAACCAATATGTAATTGTTACACTTATTGGTAACATGTCCTCATG
>ML847184.1:11050-23084 GCA_009831015.1 Picea engelmannii
ATTTCAAATTCTGATTATAATTAATCTAAAATCAAGCATGAAATACTCACATGCATTAATCAAGATCCATGCTACAACATAAAAGAAATAAACAGTGTGCCATGCACAAAGAATAACCAACAAGCATGCACACATAAATACATCTTAGAGATAATTAAATACACAACGGAAAATGCATTGTACAGAAAACACAAAGAACACTTATCTTTCAAGTAAACATTCACCAACTGGTTGCAGACCAAGGATGTTCCTCCCAACTATAGACACTGCTGTTCATTTACTCTCAACATCATGTCACCCCCGATCCAGGTGTTATCACTGGAATTTCATCCGCAAATGGTTATAGGAATCCAGCATCTTCAAACACCCATTAGTTCATCCATGGCCCAGAAAATGCATTTCCAAAAGTCAAAAAACTATACAACTAGTTAAAAAATTATCATGCGCAAAAGATACAAAGGCAACGCGTGCATATGTGACAGTTGAATAATGCCAGAAAAGTGCATATGTGCCTGCTGCACGTCTGTGGATGCGAAAAGCCACACACACCTCAGAACGACGCATTTATGATTTTAGTCAGCCTTCCACCCACTTCTGGTTCATCTCCCAAGTCGATTTGACACCCAAATCTGAGCTAAATCCGAGTGGGGGGCTAGTCAAAGACCTAACGGTGCCCTAAAGATCCCCTTGTTCACATTAAGGACTGGTTGAATAATTCCTCAAATCTTTGCTATAAAAGGAGGCCATGGGTGTACTAAATTTTCAAGGAATTCATTTGTATTGTTATGCTGCCTTATATTCTCTTGGAGGATCCTCTTTCCTTGTTAAGAGCATACAAGCATAATTTCATTTAGCCATTCATATCACCTCTTGACTGAATGTGCTTTGGATTTTCTTCACCATTTCCTTCAAGTTTTCTACTTGTAAGAAGAGCTCAATCATTGGGGGTTCAAGAGCCATCCCTTGGAGGAAGAGGGGACCCATAAGTCTATTTTTCTCTTTGGTGTTTTCCCACTAATACAACTTATCCATTGGTGGCATACATGTTGTTTATTTTCTTGTCATATTTCCCTTATGCACTCTAGTTTAGTTTCTTTTATTGTTATTAGTTTAGTTCTTTGTTTATTTCTTATGCTTGATGTTTCTAACTCTTGCATTCACTGTTGTCTTGTCTAGCTAACCCAACTGGACTTGTAAGCATCTTGTTTTTTCTCATTTAGGTGAAGAAAGAGACATAACAGATTGACAACTCCGCTGGGGAATAGGTATCAATTCCCTCCCAATTTGGGTTCTTTGAGCACTTCATTTTGGTTTGTTTAACTTGCAAGAACCTCAACCAGCCCATGCCTTCCTGCAAAGAGCTAAATTCAGAGATGAGTTGAGAGAATTTCATCTGAAATTTTTCTCACGACCGTGTAACAGAAAGTGCGTGAGTTGTTTAACCCACAATTGTGTCTTCTGAGCATGTATGCCAAACCCACCATGTTTCTCAGCACATTCTGCGCACTTCACCAAAAGGTCATTTTTAATTTGTGCATTGGCGCCCAATGTGCCTCTGTCTACTCTGTGACCCGTGCATCTGTCCAAAAAACCATACATTATAAAGGTTTTTGTGATTTGTTGGAGGCCCGTAGCCTTCTTAAGTTTGATTCTATCCAGATTGTAATATGCACCACACTTAGATTCCCTCTCCACATGAAGGGTTAGTCAAAACATAGGCACTTAGGGGGTTAAAATTCATATTTATCTCCTTTTTGCATTCAATTTTTCCACATGGATGGCTTGCTTTGATTAAATATAAGTTGGAATAATTCTATATCACACATATAACTACTTGCATTAGGACCAAAAATTGAACGTCAATCTTTGAGCATGATCTTCTCTCATGCCACAAAGTGATCTTGAGAATTAGAAAAATGATCGAGGGAAAATTTCATCTCCCTTAAAGACAAAATCTTTAGGAGAGGACAACATCCCCCTCGAGACTCCTCTTAATTTATTTTTCAAACACATATTAAAATTGTAAGGGCCCATACATGCCCACATGCTACAAAGATAAGATAGTGTTGAAATTTACTTTCTTAGATTAAATCACTAGGGAAGTTTAAAGGTTTTGTAACGGGCCCATACATGCCCACATGTTCACAATCTAGGATAGTTTTTGAAGCTTTCTTAAATTAAATCACACTAGGGAGTTAAAGGATTAGTAAGGACCCATATGTCCACATGCTAGTTCTCTAGGGACTTTAAAATTCAGCAAGGTTGTACCAATGGCATTTAGTTAATTAGGTAATCAAGACTTGTAAGGACCACACGAAGTCCACATGCAGCAAGGTGACACCTAAATTATTAAAAAATTGGCACACTTTCACTTGTTCACACACAAAGTCACTATTCACTCACACAGTTTTTATCTCGAAACGTGGAGGTTGAAGTAAGTTTCCTCCAAAGGGATCTCGAAACACCCCACCCTTTTCTTGACGAAACTATCCACTCCCACTTAATTTCAATGAGATTGGTTCACACCCCCAATCTCTCAAACAAACATTTAAATTTTTTCTAAAAACTCACTAAGTTTTCCTCCACAGGAGGTGCCAACAGAATTTTTTTAGTATAGGTAGGATCTCGGGGATAGGCATCCAAATAACTCCCCGTTATCTGGTTCTCACATCTTCAAACAATATAAGTTGTCAAATAGGGAACTTTAAATCTTCCAAATCAAGTGTTCCTACACCATAAGGCAGGGAGATACCCATGAAGGGTCAAAGGCCAAGGATCGGTTGTTCTGTGCGTCCCCCATTGAGGCACCCACCTCTTGGATGGGATCTAGCCCGTGACCCATTTCTTAGGCAAAAAATATAAATGTTGCATTTTGATCGAGGTACCTAGTGACCAAATTTTAGGACATCTACCCAGGTGGTAGTTGTGGGCTACAATTGCACCTTGATCAGATTTTGTGTTGCTATTGGGAAATATCGCCATCTCTTTCTGGATATGCACCCTCTACCCCTGATTATAACTAATTGTTTCATCCTTCACTAGTTCCTCTTCTGGTGGCTTCAGACCCCACTGTTGAGTGCTTTTGGAAGGTCCAATACTATTTGAGAGGAAGGATGTTACGTCTTTTAGGACACGAGCATTTGTTTTCTTTATTCTCCCACGCGAACAAAATCCACCTATCCACATGTATGCTTCTTTATTAATTTATGTATGATTCTCTTGTGATTACATATGATTGTGAGATATATTGTGTCAGGTTCAAAAAGAAAATTATATACAAAGACTCTTGTTCATTTATTTCTCTCATCACCATTTTCACACATCCACTTTGCTAGCCGGACATCATAGGGGACCCACAGAATCCCCGTCGTTCTAGACACTTGCTAAATCTCCCTCCCATTCTAGGGGGAGTTCCTAGTCTTGTGAACTCATCGGCTCCACCTTCTCACACTCTTGTGAGTGCTATTATATTAGGATCCACTTTGCTCAGTTCCACTTTACTTGGGTCCACTTCCCAAGATCAACCATCCACCCACTTTCCTGTACAAGGAAGAAGGGGGCACACTTCTTCCCCAGGAGGAAGTACAACCCCACCTAGCCCCCCTCATGGGTCGGGGACACACAACACTCACACCATGGCCAGAAAAAACCCTCTTTCGGGGTTAGGCACACAAAACATTCCCACCATGGTTGGAACTAATCCTCCACCACAACCCTAGATGCCATACTTGACTTCCCTCAACATACCGGATCTGACTAAGCTCACCAATGATCCTATATTGCATGACCCCACATGGCCCACCATGCCTACCAAACTACCTTCATACATTCCCAATTTTGAAGGAAAATCCAGAGACGACCCGAACAACCATATCATGACCTTCCACTTATGGTGCTCTTCAAACAACATCATGGACGACTCTATCCGATTGAGGTTATTTCAACGCACACTCACTGGCCCATCAGCCAAGTGGTATGTAGAAGAAAAATCTGGCTCCCATACGACCTTTGAATCTTTGGCCAAAGAATTTTTGACCTTATTTCATCTACCAACCCGTCATGACAATGGTCTTGAACTACTCTTAGATTTTAAACAAACCTCCACTACACACCTCGCTGACCACATTCACAAATGGTGTCGGCGACGTTGTCTATGCAAATAAGAAGCCACCAAGAAACAATGCCTTAATTGGTTTCTCAAATACCTTGTTTCCCTCCTTGCCAAAGACGTGACCGCCACCTTCCCTCAATCTGAAGAAGAAGCTATCAGAAAGGCTCAAAAGTTTGAGCTCATTTATTCTCAGTCAAGATATTTATATACGGTACTACCTGACACCCCGAGACCCATGCCATTCTACCAAGTCAAACATGGGATGTCTCACTCTATGGATGGATTGATTGGTACCACAACACACCACAATACACATCTCCAACAACCACCTATGTATGGAACACCTCAATATCCTCCAGTATATGGAGAACCCCCTAATTATCCTCCTCCCCCTATCAACAACCATACCCTGTCCCCCCCCCTCCACTCATAAGTGGACCCCCGTCAATCCCCCTAACATGCCTATTTGTTCAACCTAGTTCCGAAAATGCTTTTACCTCTGCTTACACCCTAAGAACTAGTGAAAGCGCCATGCCTTCCTATGTACCCTACGGATCATTACCAAAACATAATATGTACTTCCCATTTCCTAGTCCTCCCCCACCTATTGTTTCTCCACAAGGACAACCACACACTAGGGTTAATTTTGTTCAACCCTCTCCCATTTAACAATATCAAAATTTTGAATAGCTGAATACGGCTAATCTAACCCATCACTCGAACAATGCCAAAAAGAAAGGAAAAAACTGAAACAATAATAATCCAGGACCAGGAGGGAACCAAAACCACCCCCAATAGAACTAACCTATCGAGGGAAACTAGAATCAGGGGAACCAGAACCCCCAAGGGGGAAATAATAACAAACGCTAAGGGAAGAATAACAACAATCTTTAGACAAATTTCCCTTGCGCCCTTTGCAGTGAGTATGGCCATTATACTCACCATTTCCCTCAAATTTTTGACTTTAAATGGATGAAAGAATCTGGAAATGGACGACGTCCCCCAGTACCGCCTGCTCCCCAGCAAGCCCCACAAAAATATGTGCAACAACCCCCCCCCCCCATCTGTGTTACAAAAACCCATACCACACCAAGGGGTAATTAAAACCCAATAGGATATGCATCATACCCCACCATAGATGGGATGGTATGCAAACCTAGGAACTCCTACAGACCATACTATCCTCCTCCCTAGTGAGGAAGAAGTTCTTCTACAAATGTGTAGTCGTCAATACAACGCACCCCCTGACCCTGCTTCGACTACCTCGGAAGCGGCCCCAGTCACAACTAGCCCACCTTTGATGATTCCTCACCCTAATACTAAACCACCCCTTTGTATTCCTCGCATTCCACTACGATGGAATGTCAACAACCCTTAGGCTAGGGAGACACACAATTACAGTTTGGTCGATGACTTGGCACAATCTCCTACTGCCATGTCAGTTTTAGAAGTCCTTCAAACCTATCCTACCCAACAAAATTCATTACTTTCTACCCTAGGGGAAGTCGACCCTATTGATACTCGCGTCATCACCATTGATCTTGATAGTGGGGAACCACGTCTCCCCACTCCAGTCATTTTCCAAATACCGGTTAAAATCTGAAACATCACAGTTCACCGCTGCATCATTGATGAAGGTGCATCCACATGCATCATGTCCAAAATGGTATGGTAGAAACTGGCTTCCCCTGAGCTCATCCGATCAGCCATCACTCTGAGATCTTATGATGGACAACCATGCTCTTTTGAAGGGCTCTTTCAAAATGTCCTCGTTGAACTCGGGGGGAAAAATATCCTCATTGACATTGAGGTTATTGATGCTCCGCTCGAATACAACATTTTGTTAGGGTGTAGCTACATGTATGCGATCAAGGCTGTGGCCTCTTCCGTGTTTCTCACAATGATGTTCCCCTACAACGGGAATATCGTCACTATTGACCAAGTGTCACATTACGAGCCCAACCCCTCCTCCAACATCGATAACATCTTACCTTTGGTCCACACTAATCCCGATGCCTACCCACTTATTGAGATGGGTCCCAAAATTTTCAAAGACCCATCCTTGCTAGGGACATACCATGGAGCACCACTGCTCATCCATCCCTCAGCACACATATGTGTCATCTCATCTAATGGAACTGAAACTGGAGATAACCTTCCTCCCACAGAGGCTTCCTTACTATATGACATCCCACTCGTCATAGAGATCCTTCCTCAGGAATCCCCTGAGCACTCTTCAGTCCCACATGTTCCTGACTTCACCCTCCCCCAACGCCAAATTTCGATTTGGGAGACAGTCCCGCAAGACATTACCCAAATCCCCTTCTTTTACCCTCCACTAGGCATACAAGCTTTCCAAGTAGTTGCAATGCTTACCCTCCCCAATATGGTGTTGGAAATTCAATTATGGTATCTACATCCACCTGCAATGGTCCCTCAACCATCCCTCCCTCCCCAAACAAAAGGAATCCCGATGCAGATTCCAATACTTACTCCAACCACACCACCCTCACCCCCACTTGCTAAAACCAATACTATAGTTGGGGGTAGAAGGAAGAAGAAAGAGCCCACCACTTCACTTCCCCCACGAGTTCATCCTCCTTGTGCACTATGTGAGAAAGATGGAAACCCCACTAATAAATTCCCATCCCTCCCCGAGCTATGGAATTTAATTCAACTACCTTGGGAGATGACACCACTGGTCGCTTCCTCTAGTTCACTCAGTACTACCGCCACTGCATCCCCTACTATAGGTAGCAAAGGTCTGCGAACCAAATTTGCATGCGCCATCTATTCAGAGTATGGCCATTACACCCACCATTTCCTGGTGTTACCTCAATTTTGACAGACGCTAACGACAGTCCGCCAGATCTTCCAAAAAGAACCCCCTCCATCCACATCATCTCACACACATGTCACTAATATCCACTATGTCACGACCTCTATCAATGAATGTATGCGACTTCCTTGTGCTCTATGTGAATCACTTGATCACTTCACATATCAGTGTCCTACGATCATTGAGTATATGCGTCGTCAAATGGCCCTTATTCAAACTCCTCCCATCACCCCACCATTAGCAATGCCAGTAGTTCCCCCTATGCCCTCTCAAGATATTGTTTATATATTCTCCCCTGAGCCTGAGGGAAATCCCACTCCATGGTTCATAGATATCCTAGAGGAGGATTTTCCCCCAAATCCCCCCAATTCTCCTATTCATTTCTCCACGGAAATCTTACACCCGACTTCCATTTTAAACCCACAATATATCGATATTTGGTTTATGTCGAGCGAACCATCGCAACCTACTTGTGACATGCCCTCTCCCTTGTCACCACCAGAATACAACAACATAGTGATAGTCACCAATGTTATTCCCCTAGATCCACTATATTCTCGACAGTTCTACTGCGACGAAGACATCTTTGTAGAGGCCAATAGCCGCCATATTCGTTACCTAAGCATCTTACTAGATTCCCAACTCGTCATCCTCCAAATCAACAATGTGTACCGTGTCCGTGATCCTTGCCTCTTTCGCAAATACCTACAAGTTAGACTTTTATCTCGACATTTTGATTCAATTACATTTACACATGTTCCAAGACAATTTACTCAAATAGCAGATAATATGGCTAACCTAGTGTTAGATTGGCATTTATCACATTAACATCCCATCACACATACATACAAAGTTTGTCACAACATATAGATTAGACATCATCAAAATCAATTAAAACCATCAACACATGTGAACATCACAAATATCCCAAAATGTATATCCGTATATATATATATTGGTCAATGTGCCATTAATGTTTACAAAGAAAAAATAGTACATCAAAGTAAAACATCCGTAGGTAAGTGACAATCTCACTCCTATAAATACAAAATTGGTGTCATAGCACCATATACAAAAATAGGCTCATAAGCCTCTATAAATACAAAAATCCATATCCCGAGGCACTCAAGGTGCCTCTAGAGCACCACCACCTAGTCCTCCCTCTAGAGGAGGTACCCCACTAGCTATAGGTCCCTCAAGCCCTAGGGGAAACCGTCCAGTGATCACCACTCCTGCTATAGCTGATCTGCGTATCAGAGTCTGCAACTCTGCTGAAAGACCAATACACTGCTCCAGGACACCCTCATCCTGGATGCGCACCCACGTACCCTCGGGCACTCCTTGTAGTACCACCTCTAATCGGCAGAAAAAATCCTCAAACTCTCCCTCGACCCCAGCCGAAGGAGCATGTGATGACCCTGCACCAGGGTCCTCATAACAACATCTCCTGGCTACTCTCTCATAATCAACAGGTCTCTCCCCAACATCCTCCCATCGTCATCTCTCCCCTACCCGTACACTGGGGGGCCCACCCTCACAAAACCCCCTTGTACAATCATCTATACAAACCCTACCCAAAAAGAACCCCTAGCTATTGTGCAGGAGGATATGACCACTAACCTGAAACTCGTTGATCCTGAATCAGCTAGCTCGATCTCTCGAAATCTCCAAATGTCTCCTCAAAACTATCATCCAATCACTCTAGCTACAGGTACAAATGAGGTGGCAATGTGGGCCCTACAGCTATATATAGTCCCTTTGTCAAAACTTCCAGGATCATTTCTGAGAGATCTGGGCATTCATTTTCCAATCCATCTTCAGCCACAGGACGAAGATCCCACCACCTACATAGTCACAGTCCTCAAGCCACCATCCATCCTCAGCCCCTGGGGAGAATTTTTCTCACATCACGCTTAGGTACGCAAGATTATGTTCAAAATTATCAAATAACTGTTATATGATTTATCTTCAGATATTGTTCACGTCAAGTATTTGGTTGTCATGTGTGTAGGTACTTGGTCACCAAAAATAAGCACGACCCTTTCAGGTACAACATCGCTACTGGCATGTAATAATTCCCTCTAAATATCAATTACATCTCCCAGTCACACCCTCCAATATTTTCCTCTAAGTTCCCCTCATCTGGCTCTACAGTACTCACACCTTCGCTGCATTTCAGTACTGTCACCCGGTAGCACTCTTCCCCACATGAGTTGTCCCATTTATACCCCCCCTTGCAACTTTGACACTCATGCTTCTTTCACCCCTTAGGGATGGGAGTCCTCATAGTATTTTCATTCCTGAGAATTAACTACATGCTCCTTCTCTTCATTTTTATAACTTCCCCATAATGGACTCCCGAGTAATATCATCATGATTCACATTTTGACTGCACCTCCGCAATATCAATTATCCCTCCATCTCCTCCACCGTCAGTTTACCCATTTGTAGATTGTCCTCCATTGATTTTTCCTAATACAGAAACCCACCTAGGGGCCCCCCATCCTCCACCTATTTTCCACGTGACTTGCACCCTCACAGGCCAAGCCATATTGCACTAGGGCACCCATTTCTATATCTATACAATCATCCCCAATGATTCTTTATTTATTTGGTAATTGTAAAAAGTCTTTGTTTCTAGACTTACATAGATTTTTGTCATCACCTTTGGCAACCTTCCTTTTTTTGGCAGAAGAAACCCATGTTGCCCTTGGTTGGGGCACTCATTATCTTCTCCTCCTATTGACATTGTCCACAAATCCTAAATATCCCACAGTCCATTTAGACTTGATCCCTGCATTTATCCATTTTGTCATGCCTCTGACATCACTTAATCCTAGTATCATCATCCCCCTGACGCTAGATTCCATTACACGGTTGTTTCCACTTATCCTTCACAAATACCCCCAACCACGGGTAGTCTTGATTCTCACCGCATATTGAATTCTTCCATGTATCTCCTCAGTCCCTGACTGTATCATGTAGATTTCATGAAGCCCTTTGCTTCTTGGAGTCGCATCTCCCTTCTTGTCGACATCAACATAGTTTCCAAAAGGGTGATAGTATCTTGACTCTCATTAACTTCACAATGAGGTGTCTTGGACAACACAAAGAGAACCATCATTACTCTTTGTTGTCGTTGACCCCCACGACATTCGACTTCAACACTTTATCATGTCGTGGTGGGTCTTACTTTGCGACTATTGCAGTTGTTTTTATTTTCTGAAGACCTCTAAAATTTGATAGGCTATCCAATGTCTGCGTATCATCAACACTTATTATAGGTGTCATCTCCTCTTTTAAGAGTTTGTTCACCATCTGAATTGTCCTCTGCTATTATCAACACACTCCTGACGGAGCTGCAGTCATCTACACCAACACACAACTTTAGTTACCGTATTCCACATTTTTGAGTTACATGACATGAGCATAGGGCATGCCTGCCTCGTTTGTACACAGTTTTATTTTTCACACCTTGCGAAAGGTTTGGCTCGTACAGGTTCCCCTTTCCCTCCAATGGGTCACTCTTGAAACTCCTCACAATGCTCTTTCTTACAAAGGTACTCTCAGTAGAAGAAACATTGATGTATTTCGGCTATATGTATGCTCATAACCTCACACATCAAGGGGCATCTATTATCACTAGAATTTCATCCACAAATGATTATAGGAATCCAGCATCTTCGAACACCCATTAGTTCATCCATGGCCCATAAAATGCATTTCCAAAAGGCACAAAACTATACAACTAGTTAAAAAATCATCATGTGCAAAATATACAAAGGTAGCACCCACACGTGCAACAATCAAATAACGTCGAAAAAGCGCATATGCGCCCGATGCATGTCTATGGATGAAAAAATCCATGCACACCTAAGAACGACGCATTTATGATTTTGGTCGACCTTCCACCCACTTCTGGTTCATCTCCCTTGTCATTTTGGAAATCAAATCTGAGATGAATCCAAGTGGGGGGTTGGTCAAAGACCTAAGGGTGCCCTAAAGAGCCCCTTGTTCACATTAAGGACTGGTTGAATAATGCCTCAAAGATTTGCTATAAAATGAGGCCATGGGTGCACTATATTTTCAAGGAATTCATTTGTATTGTTATTTTTCCTATATTCTCTTGGAGGATCCTCTTTCCTTATCAAGAGCATACAAGCATCATTTCATTTAGCCATTTATATCACCTCTTGAGTGAATGTGCTTTGTATTTTCTTCACCATTTCCTTCTAGTTTTCTACTAGTAAGAAGATCTCAATCATTGGGGGTTCAAGATCCCTCCCTTGAAGGAAGAGGGGACCCATAAGTCTCTCTTTCTCTTTGGTGTTTTACCACTAATACAAATTATCCATTGGTGGCATACATGTTGTTTATTTTCTTGTCATATTTCCCTTATTCACTCTAGTTTAGTTTCTTTTATTGTTATTAGTTTAGTTCTTTGTTTATTTCTTATGCTTGATGTTTCTAACTCTTGCATTCACTGATGTCTTGTCTAGCTAACCCAAATGGACTTGTAAGCGTCTTGATTTTTCTCATTTAGGTGATGAAAGAGACGTAACACCAGGTCTATAAATACACAAAGACGAGTCCAAGTCCATATCTAAAACACACAATAGTTGGCTAACTAGCTCTCATGTTTCCCAACCGCACAACAAATCCTAATTTCTATCTCTCTTTCCCCTTTATCCTGCACAACCCAAAGAAATGAACACCTTTCTCTACCATGCATTCCCTCAGGTTGTTCCATTTTTCTCTAGGGATCTAGTGCTACTGGTTAGGAAATCACCCTGCTAGAAACTCCAAGGATTCTTAGTTGTGGACAATTCTTTCCGAACTGCCATCAATCTCATGTACTCATGAATCCATTCCCTCATGGAATGATCAATTATATATTATATCCATCTAGCAATGGCTCTCCTCCTCCAACCATTCGTTTCCATGCTCTCCCCAAGAGCACACAAATTCATCCAGAGTGAAAATGAGGAATTCTAGAGATGAAAATGATTAACCAAGAGAAACCCCCAAACATCCCATGGGCAGGGTTTATATAATTACATGAAAACAAGAACTAGATGGCCTTC
>ML847187.1:5106-18925 GCA_009831015.1 Picea engelmannii
GAGCCATGCGCAGTTAAGGTGGCGTCTGACAAAGAATACCCATCCGAATTTGGCTGAAGGGACACCAAGCCTTGGATAATTGAGCACGCCGGTGTTAGGCAATTTTCTCTGAGTATATAAACTCAGTCTTTGTATTTTGTAATCTATCGATGGTTGAGCAAGGCTCCCGATTGTAAAACTTTAATGAAGCACTATTTTCCTGGTTATGTGTGGACTCTTGAGACTTCTTGTCTTATGAATGTCAGTTTCTTTCACATCTTGGTTTACACTGTATTAGGACGACTCAGAATTGGAGAATCCAGTCGAGTTGTAACTGTTATAAGATGATGTAGATTTGATCACTGTAACAGTTGCACTGTTTCTAATCGGTCCCTGTGATTTTCTTAGCGCTGAACGACTTGGAATTGGAGAATCCAGTCAAGTCCCCCCTTTCAGTTTCTCGAAGCTCTGAACCACAGGATCTCGCATTTAGAGTTTTTCTTCTACAAATTACTGAAAGGCCTCTTGCCTGAGGTAGTTTGTCTACTCCTCTCACCAAGTCTTCAACTTGCTCATTTTCAAATCAACCCACTGACTAAAGTTAGATCAAGACCTCCTTTGTTCCTCACATGCCGGACCCAGTCCCTGAGTTTGACTGATATCTTCCCGAGTCTCTACCCATTTGATCACCCATTAAAACTATCATGACAAAACAACTAATGGGCATCGGGCTCTGCTCCTGCTGCAATCCAGGAGTGACTTCCGTCGCCAACAACAATAATTGCCATATGTATCAAACAATTGTAAAGTCGCCAAAATGTATGAGCACAAGCAACCAATAACACATGTATCTCATGATTTGTGGCAAGCATCTATGGCAAGTTTTTTACCCGATCTTGATCACTCCAATTTTTTTTTTATCTATTATACTTCCATTATAGTTTGGGTTAGTGCATTGAGAACCTTGTAGAAAATTCACAAGTGATTTCATCCAACCATTTTATAAATTGCCACAAGTCATAAAATAGATATGATAAAGGATGTTTGAGATCAAAGTAATGAGGTAGATAAAAAATCATTTAAAATAGAGTTTTAGAAATTTGTTTTTAATAAAAGAACTCGTAAAACAATTTTATTCTAAAACAAAGTGTAAAGATTTTTTTTAGTTTAAAGAATATTCTTAACAATATCTATAGTTGATTTTTGTTCTGATTTGTTACATACTGAACTAACAAAAAAAAACATTATATATTATCTCTTTCATAAAACTTTGTGAATATTTTTCAAGAAGTATAACTTCAAAATACTTAAAGACATCACTATAGAATACACATTATATTGAGTACTTATGTTTTCAAAATCATTTCATAAAAAATATTGAAGTAAATAAATATTTCAAATCATCCTTATTGTTAAATAAATAAATAAATTATCCAATTAAAGAAGTAAAAACATTCAATTAAATAAATAAATTATCAAATTAAAAAAGTAAAGACATTCAATCCTCAAAATTATGTACCATCCAAATTTGAATGCTATCAAAAATATAGAAATTTTTCAAATCATCCTTAATATTAAATAAATAAATAAATTATCAGATTGGAGTAAAGACATTCAATCCTCAAAGTTATGTACAACCCAAGTTTGGATACTATATAAAAAATGTATAGTATTCAAAACACCCAATTCTAGAATTTAGAGATTTCATGAAAAAAAAAATAGTGAGAAAATAAAATGGCATGCTTCTTTATTGATTAAAAAAGTTGTTTTATTGCTAAATGTCGATCCAAAGCCTTTTAGACAATGAAAAGGATGTATAATGTATATATATATACAAAGCAAATTGATGATACATTATTTAAGAAATAAAAGGATGCATAATGAATATATATACAAAGCAGCAAATTGATGATAAATTATTTAATAAAATGATGAAATTGATAATTGCAAAAAAAAAAAAAACCTTAATGATGCATTAATATATGATAAATATAATAACACAGAGATAGAATAAAAGGTTCAACAAAATTGTTAAAATGATGAAAGCCTTTATTTCTTATCAACAATTTCCTATCAATTATTGAAATTAATTAATGATAAATTATTTAATAAAATGATTAAATTGATAATTGCAACTAAAAAACTTAATGATGTATTAATATATGATAAATATAATGATAAAGAGATAGAATAAAAGGTTCAACAAAATTGCTAAAATGATGAAAGCCTTTACTTCTTATCAACAATTTTCTCAATTAATTATTGAAATTGAAGAAAATTATTATAAAGATGATTTATCTAAAAGAAGATCATGTTTATGATTTATGTAAAGGAAGATCATGTTTATGATTCCAGAGAATTTACTATCTCAATAACAAAAAAGTTCACTTTCTAATCAACAAAAACTAATTTTGATATAAACTCAGAAGAACCAAAAAGTTCACTTTTTAATCAATAAAAACTAATTTTGATATAAACTTAGAAGAAGAAAACTAATTTTGATATAAACTTAGAAGAAGAGGAGATTTTATGTTCATAGAAATAATTCAAAGATGTTATAAGATACATATATTTGACTATTATTTCACATACACACAGTCATATCCACACAACATGTTTTAATTAACAAAAAACAATTTTGATATAAACTCGAAACACAAGGAGATTTTATATTCGTAGAAGTAATTCGAAGATGTTATAAGATACACATATTTGACTGTTCTTTCACGCACACAGACTCATGCCCACACAACACGTCTTGTAGAGGAGGAGGGGAAGGTTGAATGTTAGTAGGAGTCATCATTATCTTGTCGTTGCCCCCAAGCAAGCATACCCACGGTGTGACCAATCAACCATTATGTTAGTAGGAGTTGTTAGTCCCTTGTAGATGGTCCCATTGACATAAGGATCGTGATATTTCCAAACTTATATGTAATCATGGTGCAACACTGATAACTAATGTGGAACAAGTGTTGCATGGCAGTGTAGTCCCTCGCGGGTTGAATTGGGAACAAATGCACAGGGATGGGGAAAAAGTAGCGGAGGCAGATGGAAACTGCAGTGGAGACGTGGCAAGCAGCATGAAGCATAGGTGGTATCCATGCAGGAAATGACACATGGCCTCTAGAGCCCCATTTAGTTTTTGAAACTATATAATCCATCTTGCTATGTTTGAAATTTCCGTTCTTATGAGTAGTGTGACTTGCTATATTCGAAATCTTTGTTCCTACCTTGTATGTTTTATCTCTTCAATGTATTTACGAAATTCATTCATAATGATTTATGTACACTTCCAATTGGTTAGAGTTAAGTACAATTTTTATAGACCATCTAGCTTGTGTGTCTGTATATGTGCCAGGACAAATAAAGTTATATGCATAACAGGAGAAAAAGGTATGCATGAGAAAAAAATAAAACACACAAAACACATATAAAGTTACATTCAAATTAAATAAACACAATTTCTTGACATTGAGCATAGTTGAAGATAAAAATTTATGAGCACATAAATACAAAAGGAGATAAAAATAGTTTTATTTGAAATATATCAAAAAATAATATAGTTTGTTACATATTCCTGGAAATTTAAATGCGTTTGTCATATAGACTGGGATTGGGGCTCCCGCGGACCATAAGAGAAATATGTACAAGAAATAGGATTGTGGAAAGAAGAAGTGGACGACGGTAGAGAGCAATACCTGAAAATAAGAAATTGGAAGGTATCAGTCTTTGGCTAGACATTTCTATTTAAAAAGGTGGAATAATGGAATTAATAAACAAAGCAAGATGTGATTAGTATAGACTTACGGTGATGGTACATATCACCCCTTTTGTTATTTGCTTGTTGATACATGTTTATTGCTGTCGTCGACGGCTATTGGAATCGTGCCAACTGCTTGTTGTCTTTCGTCGATGACCTGCTCCATTGCCCTTTGCACCCATTCTTCAATGTAGCTTCTCAAGGGGGGCACGTTGATCTCATTCCAAATTTTATGTTGAAAAGTTCCTTTTCTAATTCCCTTAGATCGATAGAAAGATTACGTAGATCCTGATCAATTTCTTCATTTTGTATCGAATAGTCGACTAGCCAGTTGTCCACGTCATCTTCACCATATTCAAGGATGTTGTAAAACTTTTCTAAAGATAACCCCTTAAAAATATCAACTTGTTTATCGAAGGCTTTCTTAGTTAAGGGAAAGGAGTTGACGATTAAGTTGGGATCTTGGACCTCGTTGGTCCTTCCGGTTAAGTCTATTTCGGTCAGCTTTGTGAATAATTATTATTTCTTTGATATGGCTTGTTCACATGATTGGACAATGAGATGCAGGTTCTTCACTTTCTCTTCCAGCATGCATTTAATTGAGTGATCCGATTTTGGGAGGGGAGATCTTCTAGTTTCTGTCATGCTATTGATATGGGTGTCTAAATAGAAACGTTCTTCATTTTTAAAATCTGCCTGCAAATGTTCGTGCAAATCATGTGCCCTCGTTCCAAGCGAAGCCATACTTTGCGATGTTTCCCAGGCCTTGGTAATCAATTCCATTCTTTTCTTGATATTATTCTCCACATATCCTCTACACGATGCAAGGAGGCTCAAGGATGTTTTTAACTTGGTTGTAGGGGTGGCAGGCATGGCTATTGCTAAAGGATTGGCAAGCAATGGCATAAGAATCAAATCTTCCTCCAATTCCTTGACTTGGTCCTTCAATCTGGCATTCTCGGCCTCAATGCCTCCAATGGAATCATCAAGAGCATCTCCGGTTGCTCTGTGAAGTCGGGAGATTTGAGACGGTTGCATGTTCCCAAGGTTAATCTCTGAACAAGATTTCCATTTCTTATTTTTTACATCCCTCTTTTCAATAATTAAATTTTTAGACTTGCTGTCAAAAACAACACTTTGGAATATGAAGGATTCATCTTCGTAAAAAATTTCGGTATCAGCTATGTCCATTGGGCGACTATGTTGGATCGCATCATCGGGCTGTTCAAGGTTGCGGAATACGCTATCCAGATCAATCTCAAGTTCAATGTTCTCACTCTCAATTTCGGGCTCTTCGGCCTACCCTACCATTTTTTTTCTCTTCTTCTTCACGAGAAGTTTGTGAGAACTATCAATTTTAGCGTGAGGAGGGTTGTTATCTCCTCCTTTGTTTGAAGAATTTTGGGTTGCTTTCTTACTGGGGTGGGTCGTTGGAGCGATGCTCTGGGATGTCATATTTTTGGGAGTGGTATCCGAGGATTGAACACTCTTCTCACTGGGTCCTTCTCCCTGTTGCTTGTACAATTCAGTGGTGCTTTGTAATGTGTCTAGGTTGTCGACGTCAGAAGCAGGAGATTTGTCGTTAGTGTCTTGGTTTTCGCTCAGGTGTCTCTGGAAAAAAGAATTGTTGAGGCCAATTGCAAGTAAATGTTCTAAAAAAAATCCATTAGGGTCGAACCCTCTTAGCCTTTCAACATATCTTAGGTTCAATTTGTTGAAATGGGCTACGAATTCATCAATTTTGTTGACGTTCCTCAACAAGAAGTCCCCGACTTTCCAAGGCAGAGGAATGAATTGTTTTTTTCTCTTCTCATGGAATAGATGCAACCAATAGTTGTATTGCCTTACTATTTCTGTAACAAACATTATGTTCGTAATGTGACATGGAAGGAGAGCGGGTTTTTCCTTGGAGCCAAAAATCCTTATCACACTGCAATTCTCCATTTGTTCAAGTGCCCCCTTCCTGTCCAAAAACTTGGTTCCCTGGTCAGATATGCAGGGAGCATCCTTTCCTAATAACAAAACTTTGAAAACAGAGACAAAGTCATTAAAAGCCTCATAAAAATAGTGGGAGGCCTTGTGCCTCCATAAGGCCTAGTACTAGAAGGTTACTGGGTCAAATTATCAATTTACCTTCTTGGAGAGAGACAGTTTTGGAAATGGCCAACAATGCGCTATCAAGAAAACCAAGTAGGATGACATATAAAATTTCTTCTCCTTTTTGAAGCTTGACAATTGGGAACAGATTTCAAGGGAAATTAGCTTCCCCCAATAAAAAATGGCTTGTTCCTTGTCTGTGAAATACAAAATATAAAGAACCATGCGAGAAATAGTTCTTGTGGATTCTTGTCTCGTTATTCTTGTAAACAACCAGGCAATTTCCTGGAATGGATTTCTAAATGAACTAACCTGCAAGCTTGTGATATCTTTAGGAACTGCCATGGAATCTTCCAGGAACTCGGGCAAGAGTTCCAACCCGTTATTATGCTTTCTTAGGATATGCTTGGAGTCTTCTCCTCTAAACGTCAATGTTGGCTCCGACAATATTAACATCTGGCGGAAGACCTGAGGTGACAAAGAAACAAGAGAGTGGTCCCGCAGTGGAATAATTCTTTGACCTGAAATATATTTATCAACGCACCAAGATACCAACTCCTTACAATCAAAAACTTCAGGGACACAGCCTGCACGAGCAATTCCAGAGGTCCAAATTATTTTGTTTTAGGCGGAAGGGGATGAGTAGTAAGAATATGCCCTGGACCATTGGAAGTTCTGGTCCTCGCACCCGAAGATGTTCATTGTATCTCCACAGCATGTTGTCGAGTTGGTGCCATAAGTTTATGAGAACGTCTGCTTGCTCCAGACGATGCTTGAAATGAACAGTTGGAGGGGATAATATAACCCTCTGCAAATGTTGGTTCAATACGCGTGAAAGGGAAATCTTCTCGAGCCTTTCGCTCATTAATGACAATCTCTATGGGTGTTGCATGATGATTTGTTAGTAGTAAAGCTTGCTTATTGCATATTTAGAAGTGTGAAGGTGGCGTGTACGGCGAAGAGAAATTAAGGATTAGAGGTTTTGTGAACGCGCCAACCCGACGACACACGAACGACATTCCATGATGTTTGAAATTAACACTCAAAAGGGATAATATAACCCTCCGTAAATCTTGGTTTAATGTGTATTAATGAGATATATCCTCGAGCCTTTCGCTCATCAATGACAATCTATACAGTTTTTGCATGATGAGTTGTTAGCATTAAAGCTTACATATTTAGAAATAAGACCTTATATATATATTAATGTTTTGATAAACAAATTTTTATTATAAACAAGTGCGAAGGTGACGAAAATGGGGAAGAGCAAGTAAGGAATGGCCAAGTATGAAAAGCGGTCGGACGAGCTTCAAAATAGAGTTACAGGGGATACTCAGGAGAGGTGAGTGTCTGATGGTCAAATTGTATGTCTCATAAATTTTGACTGCAAAACGTGTAAAATGGAAGAGGGCATGATGGGGCAGTCCAGTGGCCCGTTTGTATATTTGCAGAATTCCAGGAAAGTGGCTAAGTATAGAATAGGGAAACGGACAGTCGGACTCGTTTTCATAATTAAGGATTGGAGGTTTCATGAACAGGACAACCCGACGACCCGCGAACGACATTCCATGATGTTTGAAATTAACACTCGGAAGGGATAATATAACCCTTCACAAATCTTAGTTTAATGCATATTAATGGGAGATCTCCTCAAATCTTGGTTTAACATTAAAGCTTACTAATTGCATACTTGGAAATAAGGCCTTATATATAATAAACAATTTTTTATTATAAACAAGTGGGAAGGTGACAGGGACGAGGAAGAGAAAGTAAGGAATGGCCAAGTATGAAAAGCGGTCGGACGGGTTTCAAAATAGGGTTACAGGGGATTCTCAGGAGATGTGAGGGCCCGACGGTCAAATTGTATGTCTCGGAAATTTTGACTACAAAAGGCGTAAAATGAAAGAGGACATGATTAGGCAGTCCAGCAGTTGGTTTGTATATTTGCGGAATTTCGGGTGTTGTTTGCAGGTCGCGAAACAATGTAAGGACAATATTGAGCCCGCCTGTCCGAGAACCCGTAATCGAAAAAGTGGCTAAGTATGGAATAGGGAAACGGTCGGTCAGACTCGTTTTCGCTAATATATTGAAATTTGTAATAGATATCCCATTACCTGGCAAGATATTTTATACATGTATATCGCGGAATTCCGGGTGTTGTTTGCAGGTCACGGAACAATGCAAGGGCAATATTGAGCCCGCCTGTCTGAGAACCCGCAAGCGAAAAAGTCGGTAAGTATGGAACAGGGAAACGGTCGGTGGGATTCGTTTTCGCTAATATATTGATATTTGTAATAGATATCCCATTATATGGCAGGATATTTTCTACATGTTTATGGACAAGTTGTGTAGGGACAGTTAGTATGATTGTCTCCTCAAGGCATGGTGAGTTGTTAGCATTAAACCTCGGTTATTGCATACTTGGAAAGAAGTGAAAAGGTGGCTGGCACAGGAAACAACGATTAGGAATTGGATATTTCATGAACCTGCCAACCCGACGATCCGTGAAAAAGATGCGAAGAAATGGCCACGTATGGAAAGCGGATGGATGGGCTTCAAAATGGGGTGACAATAGCTCGCCAGGAGACGTGAGGACCCGACGGTCAAATTGTAGGTGTCATAACTTTTGCGTGCAAGTTGTGTAACATGGAAGAGGGTATGATGTGGGAGTCCGACAGTAAATTTGTATATCACAGAAGTCAGGGTGTTATTTGCAGGTCACAGAACAATGGAAGTGCAATCTAGAGCCCATATGCCTGGGAATCCGCAATCGGAAAAGTGGTTAGGTATGGAATGGGGAAGCGATCGGTCGAAGTCGCGATATAAAATCACAAGTGCAAATGTGAACCTGTGAGTTCACCAACCCACACAGTTAGACATTTTCAGAAAAATGACTAAGTAACCAGAAAGAGAAAGTAGAGGGGAAAAACAAATGAGAATTTGGTTAAGTATAAAAGAGGGGAAAGAAGGGCTAATATATTCAAATCTGTAATAGATATCCCATTTCCTAGCAAGATCTTTTCTGCATGTTTCTGGAGAAGTTGTATACTTATTGCATATACTTGGAAAGAAGTGTGAAGTTGGCGGGCACAGGAAACAACGAGTAGGAATTGGAAATTTCCTGAACGTGCCAACCCGACGATCCGCGAAAGAGAAACAACGAGTAAGAATTGGAAATTTCCTGAACCCGCCAACCCAACGATCCACAAAAGAGATTCCAAGAAATGGCCAAGTGTGGAAAGCGGTCGGACGAGCTTCAAAATAGGGTGACAAGGGTTCCCGGGAGACGTGAGGCCCCTACGGTCAAATTGTATGTATCAAAACTTTTGAGTGCAAAATGTGTAACACGGAAGAGGGGATGATGTGGGTGTCTGGAAGTCAATTTGTATATCCTGGAAGCCGGGGTGTTTTTTGCACGTCAAGGAACAATGGAAGTGCAGTCTGCCTATCCAGGAACTCACAAGCGAAAAAATCAGTAAGTATGGAATAGGGAAATGGTCGATGGGACTCGTTTTCGCTAATATATTGATATTTGTAATAGATATCCCATTACCTGGCAGTATATTTTCTGCATGTTTTTGGACAAGTTGTGTAGGGAAAGTTAGTATGACTGTCTCCTAGAGGCATGGTGAGTTGTTAGCATTAAACCTCAGTTATTGCATACTTGGAAAGAAGTGCGAAGGTGGCGGGCACATGAAACAATGATTAGGAATTGGAGATTTCATGAACCCGCCAACCCAACGATCTGCGAAAGAGATTCCAAGAAATGGCCAAGTATGGAAAGCGGATGCATGGACTTCAAAATGGGGTGAAAATAGTTCCCCAGGAGACGTGAGGACCCGAAGGTCAAATTACAGGTCTCAGAACTTTTGAGTGCAAACTGTGTAACATGGAAGAGGGTATGATGTGGGAGTCCGACAGTAAATTTGTATATCGCAGAAATCTGGGTGTTGTTTGCAGGTTACGAAACAATGGAAGTGCAATCTAGAACCCGCCTGCCTGGGAATCCGTGATCGAAAAAGTGGCTAGGTATGGAATGAGATGCGGTCGGTCAGAGTCACAATATAAATCACAAGTACAAATGTGAACCCGTGAGTCCGCCAACCTGCGTAGTTAGACATTTTTGGAAAAACGACTAAGTAACCAGAAAGAGAAAGTAGAGGGGTAAAAGAAACGAGAATTTGGTTAAGGATAGAAGAGGGAAAAGAAGGACTAATATATTCAAATCTGTAATAGATATCCCATTTCCTGGAAAGATCTTTTCTGTATGTTTATGGAGAAGTTGTATACTTATTGCATATACTTGGAAAGAAGTCTGAAGGTGGGAGGCACATGAAACAACGACTAGGAGTTGGAAATTTCTTGAACCCGCCAACTTGATGATCTGTGAAAGACATTCCAATAAATGACCAAGTGTGGAAAGGTCGGACGAGCTTCAAAATAGGGTGACAAGGGTTCTTGAGGAGACGTGAGGCCCCGACGGTCAAATTGTACGTATTGAAAATTTTGAGTGAAAAATGTGTAACACAGAAGAGGGGATGATGTGGGAGTTTGTAAGTGAATTTGTATATCGTAGAAGCCGGAGTGTTGTTTGCAGGTCATAGAACAATGGAAGTGCAATGTAGAGATCACATGGGCAGGAACCTGCGATAAAAAAAGTGGCTAGGTATGGAAAGGGGAAGCGCTCGGTTGGAATCTCGATATAAAATCATGAATAAAAATGTGAACCCGTGAATCTGCCAACCCGTGCAACAAGACATTTTCAGAAAAAAATGACTAAGTAACCAGAAATATAAAGTACAGGGGAAAAATAAAGGGGAATTTGGTTAAGTATAGAAGAGGGAAAAGAAGGGGATAAAAGAGTGGGAAAATAGAAAATCGGAGGGCAATTTTCGTAAGTGGGAATTGGTCTCAAACAAGCCCCATTGTTGCAAAACCATCATTTTCTAGTCCAATATTTTATCCACTTACCCGTTTTCTATTGTGTTTGTACCATTAAAAAGGGTGTGAGCATATGCTTTGTTGAAGATTTGTTTTTATTGCAACTTATGGGAGTAATTATGTTCTTGATACATTCTTCCATGACTTTGACATATTAACTTAAGTATTAAACTTCTTGCATGATGGGTTGTTAGCATTAAAGCTTAATAATTGCATGTCTAGAAACAACAATGACGATATTGAATTTTAATATTGTGGTTGATTTCATAGTCCCATTTGACTACAACCACCATAGATCAGTTTTTTTTTAATTTATATATATATATATATATATTATTATTATTATTATTATTATTATTTTTTGTTTTTTCGCGAAGAAGAAATTTGCTAATTTGATTAATAAAGTAAAAAAGTGCTCAAATAGAGGCCAGGGGATGGACAACTAATAAAATGTTTCCTTTTGGAGTAAAGGAATCAAGAAAGCGAAAGGGAAATAAGAAATCGTTTGCTCAGCAAGGTTGAGATGAAATCGAAATTTCTAGGGCAGGGCCTCGACTACCACATCGTAAATTAGTGCTGCTATGTTCTATCTGCATTACAAAAAGGATTGAATGTTGGTTTGAAATTGTCTGAAATTCATTTTTGTTTCCATAGAAGCATGATGGGATTGACACAATGCATTGTCATATAATTGTTCAATGCTCCATATTAGATCAAATCACTTGAGCCAATACAATATTCAAGAACTACGAGACTATCGAACCATGCTAATGAGAAGAGGTGTTAAATCCAGCAAAGAAGCAACAACCAAGATTCCAAGGAAATTTGTTTAATAGTAAATCCATAAAAAAAAATATTGGGCAGTGTGTATCTAACCATAGAAATTGGATTGAGTTCTTTGCACCGAAACATTGAACATATTTGTCATAAATATAGGTACAGGATCTACAAAAAAAAAGAAAAAGAAACATGCATGTGATTCAATGTTGTTCCTCTAGTGGAACAATATGCAGGACCCATCAAGATGCTCTTCAACATGCATACAAAACTCATTACCATGATTTTTTTAGAAATTCCTTGCAATCTTCTCCTCTGAAGGTCAATGTTCATTGCGACAATCTCAATATCTTGGGGAAGACCTAAGGTGAAAAAGAAACAAGAGAGTGGCTCCCTAGTGGAATAATTCTTTGGCTTAAAGCAGGTGACCAACACTCCTACTCATGACATTGGCGATCTGGAGACATTGCAAGGCACCACTGAATTGTACAAATAACAGGGAAAATGCCCCAGCGAGAAGAGTTTCCAATCCACGATCGCCACTGCCAAGAGAACGACATCCCACAACATCGCTCCAACGGCCCACCCTAGCAAGAAAGTGTTAAGCCCTAAATAGTGGCTCATTACCCCTTAATTAGAGCATATTATATTAGTAATGTTATTTTATTTATGTCGGCTTTAGTCGATTAGTTGTAATTATACCTCCTAGTCTCCTATATATACCAAAGAGACATTTTCATTTTGAATCATCTTGTAATTGTACATTTATGTGGGCATAAGGAGGTTGCCCCCTCAAAGAGGCTTATTATCTGAGTTTCTCTCTTTTTCAAGGCGTTGAGTACTTATTTCGAGGTTTTTCTATGCTATATTGATATTTGGTTCTTAACATATGGTATCAGAGCTCAAGGTCTTGGGGTTTCGTTGCTACATCTAAGACACCTTGGAATTTTCGCTATAATTTTTTTTCTACAACATTTCAGAAGGAACGACTTGGAGGATATTTAGTAGATGGATCAAGGTATGTTGGGTTAAAATTTCAACTCTGGAGGCCTTATAATTTTGGAGATACAACCTGTGCAAGATAGGGTTTTGGAATCATCCTGAACTGAGTCATTGCGGAATTTTCGCTATAAAAAGTTTTTTGTAACGTTTCAGACCCTAAAATCTGGAGGCTATTCACATAAATTATTAAGGTATTTGTGGTAAAAATTTCAGCTTCTAGGTCATATTAAATTTGTAGATACACCCCGTGGAAGATAGGGTATCTGCCTAGTCCTATTGACTAGTCTCAAGAAGGTGTTCCAGGTTAAACAATCATAACTTCTTCCTAGAGTATCCAAATTGAGTGAGACTGGTTTCATTGGATAGTGAACAATCTGTAGTATTTTTGGTACGAGTTTCATAATTTTATATCATTTATTTTGTGTAGAGCACGCTATACAAGTGAGATCTCCTGGAAAGGCCAAAAATCACCAAGTTGTGGGGAAGTTACCGTAAATTCCACTTGGCACATCCAATTTTGATCAGACCTATGGAATTGCAGAGAATAAATATCAGAGAAATGAAAAAAATAAAGTTTCATACCCAGAAGGATCGAAACTTTAGAGATGTAGCAAAAAAAAGATTGTCTAGTAGAGCCACCTCAAAATCAAGGTTCAAAAGTGATCCTTGGCCAACATGCCACCCAAAAAGAGAACTTCTACACCAAATAAGCCTCTAGAAAATCCTAATTGGACTCTTGATGAAGGTGAAAAAATGCGTAGGGACATAAATGATTTACAAAAAAAGACAGTAACAAAAGATGAACTACAAGAGATGGAAGCTAAGTTAGAGGCAATAAATACTAAGATGGATGGTTTAAAAGAGGATATCATGGAAGGATTGAAAAATTTCATAATAGAGAGGACACCTGAAAGTGAAAATGTATCCCATGAAATTCATGATGAGGACACAAGGAAGGTGAATCAAGAATGGAGAAACTATAACTTTGGGTTGAAGACCAACCATGTTCCTAAGATCGATATGCGAAAGTTTGATGGCAAGGGTCCTATCACATGGATACTTCAGATGGAGCAATTCTTTGATCTAAATAATGTTCCACATACACAAAAGGTACGAATTTCTTCTTTTTTATTTTGAACCCAGTCAATTTGTATGGTATAGATGGCTTTGTTCTTGTAAATCACTCGTCACTTGGACAATTTTCACGAAAGAAATGATAGCAAACTATGAGGATACAAGGAGCAATACCTTCTTTAGCCAATT